>BPTQ01000006.1:65665373-65680716 GCA_019973895.1 Chrysanthemum seticuspe | reverse complement strand
CATCAATCATGGTGATGATCCTTCTCACATTCCTCCAATCCTGAGAATTCCATCGCTTAGGGTTCCCAATGTTTTCACGTATATCCTTCAATCGATAAGCTAATCCGTCCCTAACCATCTTCATAGTATGATCTCCAAATTTGTGAAGCTCATTACACGCCATCAAGCAGTTGCGATGAAGTTCACTGCGATAAACGACACCAAACGGTTTGCTGATGAGCGTTAATTGTGATAGCTGGTTGATATCAGGAAGATCAAGCTGTGGTGGAGTGAAGTTGACACGTGTCTGATATGATTCAACGGCAAGCTGGAGATCTTCAACACGTTCTTTTATGACTATGCGTCTAATGAAAATGAGCAGTAACTTGATGAATTCACGTTGTATTTCGATTGAAAATTGTCTCATGCGACCCTGAACTTTGGCAAGGTACATGTCTTCAATATCGTTGAGAGACAAATTCTCAAAGTCAGCTTCACAGAATGCATAATCCCTTTCATCCTGTCTTTTGACCACAATCTTCTTGAGAAAGGTGTAGTCCCATTTGGATGAAAGACCAACATGTTGGATGGCAACGATGTCTTTAGTACTAAACACTGCATGTTGTGACTTCTGAACCTGACAGCTTTGGTAGTAGATTCATCGGCGTTCTGGCCAGTGATGAATCCCATACAATGCATCTCGGTCGTATGCTTCCACTGTGTTGGAGAACAAGTGATTGGCACGTTCCTCAATGGCAATGCAGTTTGAGTAGATAGCTGCATGGAATGGAAGTGTCAAGGATGTAGCATATTTCCTTGAACCATCGCCACCATGGAGAAGAAATTACGGGTCTCTGTTGAAGAAATATCAGAAGGGAATCCGTGGTTCATCTGGTTGGCCAATGGTCGGTAGAGGTTTGGTCCAATCGGTGTAGTATGGAGGGTTGTCCCTTTTTGTGAAGTCAATGTTTGCTTCCGGGTTGAGCCAATCCATGTTGTTAGACATAGCTCGAGCAATGTTGTCAAGGTGATATTCGACCTCGAGGGCACTTTCAGAGCTGTCTTTGAGAAGTTGAAACGCTTCATTCTTGATTCGCTTCAACTCAGATTTTGTCATCTTCTTCACCTGGAACTTTTCTTGCAAAAGTTTTGCATGCTCCAATGTATTACCGTCTACCAAATTTTGACCTTCTTCAGGGTAGGGAGTGTTGTTAACAAGAGTAGAGAACCATTCAAATTCTTCAGTTTTATCGTCATCTAGCCAAGATACGATGTCAGTTTGAGGCGTCTTCTTCTTCTTCTTTTTCGAAGGCCTAGATGATGATTCTGGTTTCTGAACTTGTTTGGGAGAGGTGGGTTGTTGTAGGGGCTCAAGGACCTCTTCATCGTCACCACCCGTATACTCAAAGTGATCACCGGTTTTCTGAGTCAGGGGTGGTAACTCGGAATCGTCCTGAGGTTTATCTGTAGAAGAACGAGGAGGGGACTTTTGTTGAGTAGGAGTCCGTTGGAGAGGAGGTAACATAGAAGATGATTCACCAGACTTCTTCTGATGTTTAGCTTTATCATGCTTATCCTGATCCTTGTCTTCATCGTCTCTAGGACGTTTAGACTTTTCAGCTTCGAATCTACATGCTTCTTTAAGTTGGTAGTCCAGCAATGCTTGAAACAGCTTTCCTTCCTCAGAAGTAAATGTCCCAGATCATGGAGACATTTGTGTGACAAGCTTGGCCACCAATTCATTATCCGAGAAAACTACAGGATCAGATGGATTGATTGTGACGGTTAAAGGTGTGGATCTTATAGTTTGCTTGGCTATCTGCATAAGATTCGGATATAGTTGTCTGGTAAACATCTCCTTTGTGACTTTAGGAACGATATCCAGAAGGTACTTGTTAGTGTAACCTTGGATCATTTTGTTCAGTTCCTCTTGACGATGACTTTTCATGAATTCCTGAATAAACTCCCTTTCTCCTTTCATCTTTTCATGCTCATCATACAGATGTTGTATGTGATCAGCAAAGAAATTCAACTTCTTTTGGAGAATGTCTTTCTTTCTGATTTGTTTGACAGCATTCCCAATTCGTTTATGAGCATGAGATATCCATGAACGAGGTGGTTTCTTCACTGATTTGGATGATGATTTGGTTGATCTCTTTGATGGTGGTGGTGATGAATGAGAAGAAGAATCCGATAAGGATGAGACGTGAGGAGACTCGGGGTCCTTGGGCGGTTCAGAAGTTTCCTTCTGTGATCGTGTAGGACTTTCCAGAAGCAGCTTGTCATAATCAGCATCTTTATCTTTCTCAGACTTCTCAGTTTCAGTTTTCTCAAACTCATATTCGATAGTATCCTCCACAAGCTTTTGTTGTTGCAATAGAGTGGTGGCACCAGATCCCTTATCGGGTCGATTAACCGCATCAGGACCTGGTGAAGAGTGGGCAGCACCACTTGATCCTCCGGGGCCACCCATTTGGTCTTTTGCAAATTCTTCAGCTTTTTGAAGGTGACTGACGAATTTAAGCTTCTTCCTGTAGGATTGATCCAGTAGCTCTTCTTCTTCTTCAGAGCTCTCATCATAAGGCACAAGTGCAGGAGTCTTCCCTTTTCCTTTATCAGCTTGAGGACTTGGAGGTTTTGGTACTGAAGGATTGTCATCCTTTGCAGTTTCAGAGTAGGTAATCTCTTCATCTGTGTCAGTACCTTCAGAGCTTTCGTCCAAAAGCTTTCTTTGCGGTTCGGGTTTAGGGATTGGGATGGGAGTAGCTTCCTTAGAGGGAACAGTCCTTTTACGAGGAGGATTCCTCTTGGGAAACTTCCTATGACTTTCAGAACTTACTGCACTTCCAGCACTTCCTCTTCTGGTTCTCCGAGTAGGAGTCCCTGAAGCCTTTTCATCAAGATGGCCAACTTTTCCTTCTTTTACGGCTACCCTATACCTTTTGTACGTTTCCAGCTTTTTGATTTCCTTTGTAAGAAGGTGATCGGGCAACTCAGCACCCTGTTTCTTCGTAGATGATTCTTTGATTCTGACAGATAGTATGGGCTCAGTCAAGATGTCATGATTATCTGGGTCATTGAGTCTCCTGAGGATATCAGGATGAAGTCCAAGAGCCCTCTGGATCAACAGTTTGGTGTATCTGACATAGGGAATTTTGGAGCCAAGCTTCTTATGAAACAGCATCATATCTTCCCATAGTAGTGCTTCAATTATAATGTCCTTCTTGTTGATCAACGACCAGAAAATTTGCAGTTCCATGAGCTTGGGATGCTCATAGCCACTGTCACGACCAGAGACTGATTTGGTGATGATCATATAGAGTGTCCTCCATGGTTGAGGAATATTCTTCAGCTCCACGTGAGAGTGCTTAGTAATGATTCATGTAGCTTCATCATAACCAATATCTATCAAGAATTGCAGGACAGTCTCTTCAGTAGGGGTAGCAAAGAAGTCGGTTGGAGCGATGTCTGGAATGATGAGAACAGCTCGTAAGTCATCAGGAGTGATAGTGACTTGTTTGTGATTAGGAGTCACATTCACAGCATTTTGACCAGTGATCCTCTGCATAGAATCCCAGAATTGTTGAATGTAGACCTCTGGAACTGTGGCAGAGTGTGAGAGCATGTTCTGGTAGGGATGATTCCTGAGAATATCCACTGCAATTAGACAAGAAGATTCTGAGCATGTGATGGTGTCAAAGTCCACCCTAAGGTTGTTCTTTCCAAGCTTTCTCGGATAACCATTTGGAAAGATATCAGCAATTGTAAGAACTTCTGATGCGTCCACATTCATTTGTTCAGCCATGTCGTGATCTGAAATAACATTAGCCAAAAGAACCAACATATCGAAAGACATAATGTTAGTCAACAGAAGGTTTTATTGTCTAGTTATTGAATGTACAGTGTCAATGATTGTTACGAGTCCTAAGTCACTTGTTTGTCCAATAGTCTAATGACATCGTGAAATGTTTCGTGAGTTAGTTAACTTTAAGTTTTAAAATTTATGTTATCACTTATTGTTCACACCATATCAAACGATTGATTTTATTAGTGACATTATTGGATTTGTGACGTTATGATTAGTTTATTTACAAGTTTGTACACGTAACAATTCATAATGAAGGTCAATCAAGGCTTAAGCGTAGTTTTGACAAAGTTAAGCGTAAACAGTAATGACATACGCGTAGACGAAAGCTTACGCGTAGGATCCTAACTTACGCGTAAGAGAAGTTACGCGTAGGAAAGGGGGCCATATGCGTAGGGCTTACGCGTAGGCGTATAAAGACCTTACGCGTAAGGCTTACTCGTAAGAGTAGACCTTATGCATAGAGTCACTGTTTACGCATATCCTTCACAGGATACGCGTAGTCCCATTGTAGAACCTTATGCGTAGTAGTTACGCGTAGGATTTCTCTTACGCATAACTTCCTACGCGTAAGGTAATCCTTATGCGTAGAGATTCAATGACCTTGATTCTGAGTTTTACGAGTAGCAAGCCTGAAATAAAACATCATAACATCAATCTTAACACTTATATTCATTTTAACATCAAATCATGGCATGAAAACACATTTAGCATTTATGCGTAGAAAGTCATACGCGTAGGTCAAAACCCTAAGGGTTAAGAATTACGCGTATGAATTTTAACCATAGGATTTGCACCATACTTTTTCTGGTAGTTTAAGAGTGTTGTGAGAGTCTTTAAACCAAGTATTAACATCTAGTTCGAGACGAATCAAAAATACCCAAACTTTAGAACTTTAAACCCTAAATCCTAATTCTGAATCAATTAGGGTTTCTGGGTGGTTATAAGGCAAGGATATCATCAATTCAACATCACACAAGCATAACACAACAATCTTTTTGACCAAGACTCTTCACATTTGAAAAAACCCAATTCGACTCAAGAACCCTAGTTTTCAAAATTCATCAGTTTGTGTTTCTGGGTGGATTTTGATGGTTAATATGATGTCATTGATGTATTATACACGTTTTGAAACTATCCATTTAACCAAAAACACCCATTCATGATTGGGTGTTCATACGCATACGCGTAGTCCACAAAAAACTCGATTATAGAACGTTTTAACCGTTGGTTTTTTTTTTAGAAATTCAAAACCATTACTTAAAAACATGTAGTAATCACGAAACAACTTACAAAATGATGATCAAAAGAACTGATTTCTTGAATGAATTCTACGCGTAGATTAGTTAGGTTGAGTGTATTAAATGTGAAGTGAATAAGTAGGTGGGAGGTGTTTTTATTAAAATGACTTTAACATTTTGACAAATTTGGTCCCTCCACCTTTTCCTTTTTCATACAAAGCCATTTAACTTCCATTTTGGTTACCAAAGAAAGATTTTAAGAAAGAAACTTGACGACACTCCCCCTCGACTTAAGAAATAATGAAAGGTTATAAATTTTAGTCCGAGGAGTGTCATTAAACCAGAAAAGTTTACCACCATTGATAAAATAACCAAGATATGATAACATGCAAGTACACAGATGTTTTGAAACAGTTAAATTTTTGTTTTCTCCCCCTCAACACTTGATCGGAAAAATACTGAATTTTGAAAGATTAAGGTGTTGACGGAAGAAATGTACTTGCAATGTTGAAAGAAAAATAGATTAGAAGAATATTTTTTGTTTTTATCAGGTTTTATATTTTTGTATTTTGTTTTTGAAAAAATTTATTTACAAAAGATGTTTTGGTGTTTGACAGGTTTTTAAGACTGTTTTAAGAGGTCATCCAATTCCTCTTGAGTCAAACACCTCATACCAATCCAGTGGATCAGCTCATTAAACCTAGCGGGAGGCAAGGCTTTGGTGAGAAGATCTGCCAATTGGTATTCTGTACCCACAAAGTATAATTCAATGGTACCCTGTTCCACGTGGTCTTTGATGAAATGATAGCGAAGATCGATGTGCTTTGATTTCGAGTGCTGAACTGAGTTGCACGAGATCGCAATGGCACTCCGATTGTCGCAGTACATCGGGATTCTGTCAAATACGTAACCATAGTCTTTGAGTTGTGTTCTCATCCAGATGACTTGAGCACAACACGCGGACATGGCTACATATTCTTCTTCGGTTGATGACAGCGATGTACAATCCTGCTTCTTTGATTGCCAAGACACCAGTTTATCATCAAGAAATTGTAGAGCTCCTGAAGTACTTTTCCTTGAGTCTAAGCATCCTGCGTGGTCAGCGTCTGAAAAAGCGATTAGTTCAAAACCAGAATCCTTCGGATACCAGATCCCCAAATTAATGGTTCCCTTGATGTATCGGAGGATTCTTTTAGCCTCAGAGAGGTGGGTTTCAGTTGGTCGCGACTGATAACGGGAGCATAGATAAATGGCAAAGACAATATCAGGTCTGCTAGCTGTTAGATACATGAGAGACCCAATAATACTTCGGTATTTGGTAGGGTCAACTAATTTCCCATGTAAATCAGCGTCTAGCTTCTTGGTATGAGTCATTGGTGTGGCATAAGTATCACAGGTTTTTATTCCAAATTTGTTTAACAATTCAAGGGCATATTTGGACTGACTCAAGAAAATACCACGGGGTGATTGATGAACTTGCAGTCCTAGAAAGAACGTGAGTTCACCCATCATGGACATTTCAAAAAATTTCTTCATTAGTTTTGCAAAAGCGGTTGAAAACTTTTTATGTGTAGACCCAAAAATTATGTCATCCACGTAAATTTGAACAATTAAGATATGTGCCCCATGATATTGTATAAAAAGAGTTGGGTCCACCGAACCTTTGGTGAAATTATTAGCAATGAGGAAAGATGATAGCTTATCGTACCATGCCCGAGGGGCTTGTTTGAGACCATAAAGAGCTTTGTTCAGTTTGTAGACATGGTTCGGGGACTCTGGATCAACGAATCCTTCGGGTTGGCTGACATAAACCGTTTCTTTCAGTTGTCCGTTGAGAAACGCAGTTTTGACATCCATTTGAAAGACCGTCATATTCATATGAGCCGCAAACGCGAGAAATATCCGAACAGCCTCAAGACGAGCAACCGGAGCAAAAGATTCTTCAAAGTCTATTCCCTCTTCCTGACGATAACCCTTAGCAACTAGACGTGACTTGTTTCGGATGACGTTCCCTTCAGCATCCAATTTGTTTTTCCAAATCCATTTTAGACCAATGACGTAGACCCCTGTTGCTCTTTCAACCAGTTCCCATACTTCAAGACGTTTGAATTGGTTGAGTTCTTCCTGCATGGATTCAATCCAGTTGTCTTTTGTCATTGCGTCTTTAATGTTTTTAGGCTCAGATTGGCAGACAGTGAGTGCATAAATGCAATGTTCACCATCTGTGTGAAGACGTTGTCTCGTAACGACTGGTTAGTTCGGGTTGCCAATAATATTAGCCAGAGGATGGTCTTTTGTCCATCGATGTGTAGAGGGTTGATGTTGGTATACATTGTGCAGATTCTGAGGATTCAAATGGTTTGTTGATGATTCCGCGACATCAGGTGCAGCAGTCTCATTAGCAAACGGGTTAAAGAACGCATTTGGATCAAAATCTGCAGGTGGGGGTACATCATTCAGAATATCATCAGCTGGTTCATCATTGTTGGAAGCGGTGTGTTCAACTGTTGTGTTGGAGTCAACTGGTGTAGGTGCATCTTCAACAGTAGTTGTTGTAGCAGGTGTATCAGGTATAGGAATATTATCAGGTTGTGCAGCGGAAACAGCGGATACACCTGGAGCACGTTCATCAATATCGTCACTGAACAGAGGAGCAAATAACCTTTCCATTTGTTGACGAGTGAGCTGGGGGCTTTGTTCAGCTGATGATGGGGGTTGAGGGAAGTTTAAACGGTTGTGACCGGGTTCTAAGTTGTTATACTCAGAAGCCATTTCCGTGAGTTCATCAAAATGAGCATGAATCGTTTCCATCACCTGTTTTGTACGACGATTCCAGATCCGGTAACCTTTAGAATTCTCACAATATCCAATAAAGACTCCAATGTCGGCTTTGGCTTTGAGCTTTCCAAAATCATCACGATCATTATTCGGATAGCAAAGGGATCCAAATATATGAAAGTGTTTGAGATTCGGTTTATGGTTGTGAACAAGCTCGAAAGGTGTTTTGTTGTGTCGTTTTGTGATCATAGAACGGTTTTGAGTATAGCATGCAGTAGATACGGCTTCTGCCCACAAGTAATCTGGAAGTTTAGCATTGATTAACATTGTTCTTGCAGCTTCCACTAACATTCGGTTTCGTCTTTCAACAACTCTGTTTTGTTCAGGTGTACGTGCAATAGATGTTTGATGCTGAATTCCCACTTTCTCATAAAATTCACGAAGGGTTTGGTTTACAAATTCAGTACCTCTGTCTGTTCTGATTAGTCTGACGGTATTGCGGAGCTGAACCTGTATTTTTGTGAGAAAGGTGATGATCATTTGTGGAGCTTGGTCTTTGCTTCGAAGAAAGTAGACCCAAGTCCAGCGTGAGTAATCATCAACAATTACTAAGATGTAGCGTTTGCCATTGATCGTTTGCACGCGCATTGGGCCACACAAATCCATGTGAAGAAGATGAAGCACATGCTGAGAGTTGTGTTCCACCTTTGAAGGAAAATGAGCACGAGTGCTTTTCCCTTGTTCACAGGCTGAGCAAAGGTGATCTTTTGAATACCGGAATCGTGGGAGACCTTCAACTAGTTTGTGTCGAGCAAGATTGGTGATGGTTTGAAAGTTTAGATGTGAGAGACGACGGTGACAGAGCCAGGATTTTGTTGATGTTGCCTTTGAAAGTAAGCAGATGGGAGATGAAGCAACCATGTCTTGCATAGAGATAGTGTAGAGACTAGAATTACGTGAGCCAGACATAAGGTCATTTCCTTGTAGATCACGAATGAAACAAGTTTTCTCCCTGAAAGCAACCTCCAAATCTCCATCACAAAACTGACCTACTGAAAACAGATTATGACCGAGGCCTTCCACATAGTAAACCCTGTTGATTTCGATGTTCCCATTGACATAATCTCCGTAGCCCATGATAGCTGCGTAGTGATCATTCCCGAACCTGACAGTGCCAATGAACTTTGCAATAAAGTTTGATAACAGTTTAAGGTTGCCTGTCATGTGTCGGGAACAGCCGCTATCAACAATCCAGAGAATGATCTGTATCACCTGCATTACACACAGACGACACAGATGGAATAGAGGTAGATGTGGAACCCGAGATGTTAGAGGGTTCCGAAGCAGGTATATTAGATATACAAACATTAATAATTTTAGGCATCCATTTAAATCCTAGTGAGTTATATATCCATTTCTGCCATCTATAACTACTCTTTGCTTTAGTCTTAGTGAATGCACTAGGTGGTACTACATTTTTAGGAGGTGAAACTGGGGCTACAGTGACAGCAATGTTTGCCTTAGAATCTAAAGAAGGCGGTTTACCAAGCACAGACTTAAAATGATTAGTGGGCCTAGAGGTATTCCGATTCTTAGGATTCCGTAAACGAGAGATTATAGCTTTAGCAACACATTTTTCATGACAATCAGAATTCATACTTTTACGACAAATAACACAAGGTGCATCAGACTGAATATCAAAGGTGCTTAAAGGTTTAGCATTCGTTACATCACCATTTCTATTACATTTGCCAGACGCAACATCTATAGTGGAAGCAACGTGAGTCTTATTCATAGTCCTAGGGTGTTCTTCTACTTTAGCATTCCTTATTGATCTTTTCTTAGGTCGCAACTTCCTATTCTTCGATTGAGTGCTCCTAGGCTGTGAAGTGCAGACGTTTGGAAAAGACGCAACTATTCCTGTTTCAGTAGAAGGAAGCACGTTAGCAACTTGTGATTTGGCAGTAGGGATTCTAGGTGCACGATTACTAAGTGTGACTGGTGCTAATCTCTTAATGATGGTTGGCGGAAGTTGTTCATACTTTCCTAACATTTCTCTTAACTTAGAGATAGTGTGAATCAAATCTTGATTTTCAGAACGAATATTACCAGCAAAATTCATGACTTCTCTAGTGTGAGCAAGATAGTGATCAAGTTCGTTTGATGCTTCATGTCGAGTCTTATTGAGTAAATCAAATATGACACCATATTTCTGTTTAACTGTTACAAGTTCTTGTTCATATTTAGAGATTTGACTTTTCAAAGACACGTTTTGATCATCCAGTTGCTCAATTTTAGGATCAGAAGATTTTGCACTCAACTGAGCGATTTTCTTTTGAAAACTAAGTTGATGGTTGTGAATATCTTTTTCACACCAATGAAGACGACGTTTTGCATTATAAAGTTCGTTAAGTAATCGTTTATTTTCAACTTTTAAAGACTCGATCTGAAGCACATTATCAATATTCTCAACAGTTACCACAGAGTCAACATTATCAGCAGAGATAGAATCAGATGCATGTGGCAAAGAATAAAATAACACAACATTATGGATATCAGCACAGATAACATCTTCCAAGAGTCGATCAACATCTTTTCTCAACAATTTCTTTTTACGTTTAGTATTAGAAATAGATGTTTCAGTTTTCTCGAAAACGACCTTCATGACTCCAAGTTCCTTATGAAAATCCTTTTCCCAAGCTAATGCACAATTTTTCAAATTTTTAACATTAGGTAAAAGATTTTTCTGAAAAATGTCTCTTTGTTCTCGCGCTAGAGGCGATTGAAAGTGATTAACTTTGATTTCAGAACGATATTCTATCTCATGTTGTAAAATTTTGAGGTCAGCCATGAAAATATCAAAATATCTAAGAATTTTGCGATTTTCAGGTTTTGAGTTTACTTCACTGATGGAAGGTAAAGGACCATAAATTTGTGCATAATCTGGTTGGGGATTAACATTATAAGACTCAGGTGTTTTGATGATAACCCTTGGTGTGTTAGAAGAATCCGTTGGTGTGACAAAAGTGACCGGTTTTGAATAATTAAAAGGTTTGTTGTAAACAACATTTTTTAATTTTGATCGACTCTCATCTTCTGCATCTAATTCCTCTTGACGATGATATTCAATAACACTCATAACAGAATTATCAATTTTATATTCTGCACTGGAAACTTCAGGATTTTGTTTGAATGTTTTGGTTGAAAGCTTTGGTTTGTAGTCAGCAAGATTTGGTCCATATCCTTTTGGATCGGGTTTCAAAGTAAACTTTTCAATAGCAGTTACTGACTCACCATGTTTATAAACAACAGTTTTAAACTCTTTAAGTTTTTGTTGCAAGCCGATAATTTCTTCAAGAAGGTCATCTACCCGATTCGTTGAATGCTTTTTGTATTCGGAGAACTGTTTTTGACAAGTTAACAACTCAGCCTTGGCTTTTTGATTTTCCAAGGTGAGAGTGTTAAGTTGCTTTTTATGTTCATGTTTCAGTTGTTCTATTTCAGACAACAAAGCATTCTTCGAAGCGGCTAGATCACGCATTTGTCTCTCTAAATACTTTTCGTTTTGATGAGATTTAGTAAAGGTTGCTTCAAAACCTTTTTCACGTTTTTCTTGAGTTTTGAAAAAGTTGAGTTGCTTTTGTAAACATTCAAAATCTTTGGTTAACAGTGCATTTTTACTTTTTAAGACTTTGTTTAATGCATAACATTCCTCCATTTTGATTTGATGGTCTTGAAGTAAACGAGCAAAATCTGGATGAGGCAACAGTTCGGCTTGTTCAACGTGAGTCACAACATGATCATTATTTAGATCCTCAAGTACAACCACGGAGTCAATTTGATTATCAAAGGAAACCATAAGGTCATCTTGATCGTCAAATGTAACTACAGGGTTAACTTGAAAATCGTCAGAATGAGATGTAGATGACTCATTTTGAACAGTCTGATCCGTGCCGGATTCAGATATTGGCGGAGATATTAGTTCAGATATGATGATGGTTTGTTCGGGTACCTGAGACAAGCCATCAGTGTCATACACTGGGCCTGTTTCACTCATGTGTAACTCATGCATATTAGCCATCAACATAACAGTTGCATTGGCCTGCAAGTCCTCCATATCATCATCTGAGTCTGCATCTGCTGTCACACCCCCAAATTACCTGTTTTGCAGCGGAATGGAATTCCTGGGGATTGACTGTCATAGCATCATAATCACAGTTATATTGAACGACCTAAAGTGTCGTTTGGAAAATACATCGCTTGATTTAATAAAATAATCAGAGTTTACAAAGTAGGTCCCAAATGTAAATCAACTTGTGCGGAAATAAGTTTATTACAATTCAAACGATGTTTTAAAGTACGTAAAACCCAAGTGAGACGCGTCGTCACCACGACTCCATGATGTGTCCAAATGCATGCCATGAAGTGAATGCCTTAGATACCTGAGATAAAACATGCTAAAAGTGTCAACACAAAGGTTGAGTGAGTTCATAGAGTTTGTTTTGAAATGTAAAGCCTTTAGAAATCGTTTATGCAGCAAAGGCATTGTGAATCCACTCAGTTCCAAGTCCCGCCCATACAAAACTTGCAACCTGTGTGTTCACAACCCATTGCCAAGATATGTACAGTCAAGGATAATCCCAAGACATTCAGCACAATGATAATCCCAATACATTCAGCACAATGTTAATCCCAAGACATTCAGTCCAATGATAATCCCAAGACATTCAGTCCAATGATAATCCCAAGACATTCAGTCCAATGAAAATGATACAGGATATGACTAAACATTAAGTTCAGTTAAGCATGTAGTTTGCAAATAGATATGAATGTCATAAAAGATGATGAGCATGTATCTCCCCCAAAACAGTTATGAAAACAAGTAAAAGTGGGGCTATGAAAACTCACATGGACAATAATGCGATGGCAAAAGTGGATACACTGAGGTATAGCGTGAATTCTCGTAAATGACCTATTACGAATGATATGATATGTAATGAGTTGCAATGTAATGTTATGCATGCACTTCGTATGTTATTTATACCATTTACGGGTTTTGAAAATATTACTCGTCGTCGAAAAATACTCTTTTGACGTCTTGACCCTTCAAAAATGACTTTACAAGTTTTTACGTCAAAATGTCATCCTACAATGGTTTTATAACGATTTTTGGTGAAATTACTACATTTCGTCGCAAAACAATGTCGTCGGAATTTTCTTGAAATTAACAAAAATGGCTTTGGAAAACTAGCCGTAAAACGGTGTACGTCGATCGTTAGAGAACGAACTCGACGGTTTTGGAAAGTTTGTATCGATATCTAAAAGTTTCAGTTCAGGAATTTTCGTTCAAAAGGTCTCGATCATAAAGATATTAAGGGCTAAAGATGGTGGTTTTTGCTAATTGTGTGCAGAAAATGAGTTTCGGCCAAGTTTGAACATCCGTAAATAATTTATTATAACTCCGCTTTACAAACGGCTTTTTGTTTTGAAAAATATGGCCGATGAACTTGATTTTACTAGAAGACATTTTGTTCCAAAAAGTTTCACAACCTTGTTAAAAACTGCCGCAAACATGGTCGTTACAGCTAATGAAATACTTGTAACGTAAAAATAATATAGTTTTTCAGAAAATAATAGTTACGGCAACTTTATAAAAACGTGCATATATTTGTCGTTTAAAATCCGTTTTCTACGTAAAATATGTCCTTAGCTTCGTATCGAAGTAAACTAATATATTTTTGATAAGTCGAAATAATTTGTGAAGCTTAAGGCTCGTTTTTGACCCGAACAAACTAAAAATATGTTGCTGAAATTTCTGAAAAGTGTACGTTTCGTCGTCAAACTTTAAAAATTCACCACGGCTTCGTTATAACTCCGTTTTTATCCGTTCAAAAGGCCACGGATTCGTTTTAAAGTATATTTTCTAAATATCAAGGCCAAAATTTCGTACTAAATGTCGGATTTTCCAGAAAACTGAAACAAGGACAGAACCTTAAATATAGTTATCGAAAATAGTTTTTTTCTCGGACAAAACCTATTCTAATCCCTTCAAATCAACTCCAAAGCTAATCTAATCCTACCATACACCTTCTTAGGGTGTCATGGGTTCCTAATCACCATCAAGACCAAAGAATACCATGGGAATATTTATAGGATGACCAATATATTTATATAACTCAAAAATCATAAGAAAATGGTATAAATCACATAACATGCATATAAGCTCCAAAAATGAAAAGAAGCATATGAAAATGAAAAGGAAACTTGAAAATGATAAAAACATGCTTACAAGTGATAGTGAAGAGGTGAAAGTAACAAGGATAAAGCTTAAATATCCTTGGTTTTTATTTCAAAACCATAAAAAGGATATGACTAGGTTGTAAACACTTGAACTTGATAAAAAAAATCTTGATCCCTTTGAGCTTGTTGAGTGGCCGGTTGAAGAAGGAGAACAAACAAGGAAAAGAAATTTTTCTAACACTTGTAGACTTTGTGAAATGAATAAATGAGAAAAGTACTAAGTGAAGACTTTATAAAATGTGTGAATTATTTTCAATCAAACAACCATACATCAATTAATGCAACCCTCCCCCAAGGGCCGGTTTTGGGGGATGTTGTCTTCCATAATATATATATATTTTTTTTTTTTTTTTAAACTTGTATATAATTGTGTAGATATTTAATAAAAATGTATAAGTAAAAGGTGTAATTAAATGTAACTTTTTGATACAAGTAAGTTTTTAATATATCAAAATAGAATGTAATGAGATAATAAAAATTGTAAAAATACATTCCTTGTGAAATTTGAGTGATAAAATAATTATCGTATAATTTTTAAGAAAAACGTCGTAATAATTTAACTTTAACGATTTATGTACCAAATAAATTTGAAACACTAGGACAAACTAAAATTATAGTTTTTATGAACTAAATGAAAGGTTAAAAATACATCGGGATCATTTTTTGAAAAGTAACGGATTAAATATACAAATAATAAACTCACGCGATAACGTTTATTAAATATAAAAATTACGCGTTAATGTGAAATGAAAATGTCGTGAAATGAACTAATGAGATGCACATAATGTCAATGAAATGTAGTTAAGGCATTAGCTCGGTTTAAAAGTTTTCTAAAAGAAGTTTGGTGAACAAAGGTCAAACTAGGCGCACTGTCAAGAACAAACTACTCAACGTTTCTAGCTCGATCTTTGTTCAACAATGGATTTGGCTAAATCGGATTAGAGTACTGTCAAGAACAAACTACTCAACACTCTAATTCATTTTTAGCCAATGATTTTTCAGAAAACTCCCAAAACGAGCCCTTACCCTTTCAAACGGTGTAGTTTGGGATTGGGGCTCTCTGGTTGTGCTTGACTTAAGTCCCTGACTTAAGGAAAAACCTACCCGCTTACACTGTTGGGCATGAAAGTCCAGTAAAGAGCTGTGCTAAGTACAGAGTAATAAAGTTGTAAATATCATT
>BPTQ01000006.1:65454935-65665363 GCA_019973895.1 Chrysanthemum seticuspe | reverse complement strand
GTGTAGATATTTAATAAAAATGTATAAGTAAAAGGTGTAATTAAATGTAACTTTTTGATACAAGTAAGTTTTTAATATATCAAAATAGAATGTAATGAGATAATAAAAATTGTAAAAATACATTCCTTGTGAAATTTGAGTGATAAAATAATTATCGTATAATTTTTAAGAAAAACGTCGTAATAATTTAACTTTAACGATTTATGTACCAAATAAATTTGAAACACTAGGAAAACTAAAATTATAGTTTTTATGAACTAAATGAAAGTTTAAAAATACATCGGGATCATTTTTGAAAGTAACGGATTAAATATACAAAATAATAACTCACGCGATAACGTTTATTAAATATAAAAATTACGCGTTGAAGGTGAAATGAAATGTCGTGAATGAACTAATGAGATGCACATAATGTCAATGAAATGTAGACTAATCATAGTCCATATAAAATGTACGTGATGTTATGATCATGAATTCGCCGCTAAACCTTCAAGGTTACGCGAATTTGAAACAAGTAAACCAAGTTTACTATAAATGTTGAAATAATGAGACATGAATCGTGTCGAGAAATGACCTGAAAGTACGGGTTGTCACATCTGCCATAAAGCTCTGTTCTTTGTTTGTGAGAGATCCACCAGCTTCATCCTTAAGAGCCAACAGAAGAGCCTCTTTGAAATAAGCACTGCCCCTAGTCCTTGGCTTTGGGCATGCATTAGCCAGGTGTCCCTTCTCATTGCAGTTGTAGCATCGAAGACCATTCAATCCATTCTGAGCATTTCCCTGTTCCACCACTTGAGCTCTGTTGTTATTCCTTCCCATAGCATTCAACCCTTGACCACCTCCCATTTGACGACCATAACCACGATTCTGAACTTCAACTCGTCCATTGTTCACAACAGCCTGATTTCGTGTATTGGATGAGGAACGAATACGATTGTTGAATTTGTTGGTATAACGGCTAAAAGCATTAGCAATCATAACAAATCCCTGTTGCCATGCTTCGAACGGATCGGATTCCTCATGAGTTTGACTATGAAGTGCTTGATCAGTGTTGTTGTTGTAAGGAACCAATTGATTTTGTTGAGGTTGCTGTGATTGATCGTTTGGTGTGACTGAGGCAGTTGGTTGAGTTGCTTGTTGAGGAGGATAACTTTGTTGAGCATATAAGGCAAGTTGTTGATTTTCCGGATGTGTAGGTGGAGCAATTTGAGCACGGAGAATCCTTTCCCGATCAACTTCCTTCTCATGAGGCTTCAAGTAATCATACAACAATCCATATGTAGAATGATGCATATTCTTCGCTTGACGGAGAAAAATGACATACTTCTCCCATTCCGGACCAAGACTACTCAGGAACTTAGTATTCACTGCAATTCTTGGCATGATGATGTTGTGTTTATCCAAATCATTGATGATGTCTGAAAAACGATGATGATAAGACTCTAGTGTCTCTCCAGATTCAATCATGAAGTGTTCATAAGCCAAGTAAATTTTGGATTCCAAATCCTCCTGATTGAGTACTGATCCTTCCATAAGAAGATGAATATGATCCCACATTTCCTTTGCAGTCTTTTGAGCATCAACACTTCGAAGAATTGGGTTAGGTAATCCTAAAAGGATATATTGCATTGCAAGCTCATCAGCTTCATAGTGTAGAAGTTCTGTAGCATTTAGATATGCAACTGTAGCAATGTTGGTTTGTTCATCTCTTGGTGGAACAGCATTAGGATCTCCGGGTACAATGACAGTAGGCATCTCAAATGGTCCTTCCAAGATAACCTTCTTTAAGAACTTTCCATGTGGCTTCTTCAGATCACAAAACCTAAAGAAGCTTATCACCCATTGATCGTAGTTTCCTGGAGTGAGCATTGGAGGTCTATCAAGTGGTCCAGCTTCATGAATTGATTGTTGGCTGCTTAAAGCTTCACACATCTTTGCAAACCAAGTGGGTTCCTTCATAGTGTTCCTTGATGGATGTTGATTGAATTCATTTGTATAGGGTTGAACTTGAAGACTTGGTGGTGTTTGAACCATTTGTGGTGGGGGAATTGCACCAAGTTGTGGAGTATGTTGTTGATTAAATTGTTGTTGATAAACTGCTTGTTGTTGATTCCATTGTTGATGTTGTGGACTTAGTTGTTGTTGTCGTTGAGGATAAGTGTAAGGGAAATAGTTAGAGTATGGTGGTTGAGACATGTTGAAAACTTGTGTTGGTAAAAATGGATCTTTGTAGTCGAATGAACCTTTGTTGATGAAGTATCCTTAGGCGTAGAAAAGACAAGAACCAAGTAGCACTTATGCGTAAAAACACCAAAGTTACGCGTAACAATAAAGAGTTACGCGTAGGATTTAGCTTACGCGTAAGTAGGGAAAAGCACTAAAGTTAGGCGTAGACAAAAGTTAGGCGTAGAAAGTTAGGCGTAGGATTTTCTTATGCGTAAGACTAGGCTTAGGCGTAAGAAAAATCTTAGGCGTAGGATTTCTACGCGTAAGCTTATACTTATGCGTAATTTTAGGGTTTTTGCCCAAATGATCTTTTACACTATCACAGTGCAAAAGATATCCAAAGTCGACGTATTTTCAGACTTATCCAAGTAAGAAAACACGGAATAAACCACGAAAATGAAGATCAAACCAAGGAAGCACTTACGCGTAGTTTTAGGGTTTTACTACGCGTAGAAATGCTCGTAACTTTGATTCTGTCCAAAAGTGTTTCTAAACCAGTTTTTGTGTGATAAAATAGCTTCAATAACACCAAAATACACAAAAGTGTGAAACTTGATGAACCAAAGCCTCTAAAACGGTTACGAGTAGGATGAAACCCTCGTTCAAAAACTAGATGAAAAACAACGATCCACGCATAAAGTTTGAAACTTTTTGCCAAAAACAAGTATTTTAACACCTTAAAACGTTGAAAGTACAAGAATCTTGGATTAAAAAGTGTAAAAAACAAGTTTTTAAGCGAACCAAAGTATCAAACGTGTGTTTTAAGCGTAGGACCGAAACCCACTTCAAAAACAAACACGATTCACCCAACTAGTAGGCGATTGATACCACTGTTAGGTCACTAGTTTTACAAACACAAGCTTATAAGAAAGAGATGAGGCGATTGAACAAGTAAACAAACACACACACACGATAATAGTAATACGGTTTATGCGTAGGAGAGTGAATGAAAGAAAACTTGAACAACCAACCTTCAAATGAAGGTTTACAAGAGTATTTATAGGAGGAAAGCTAGGGCAACACTCCTAGTTTCCATCCTTTCTTAAATGGGCTTGGGCCTAAGCTCATGGGCCTTCTACATAAGCTTAAGGCTAATAACAAACATAAAGGCCATAATAAAGCTAACTATTACATAATAATTACTAACACTTGATTATGGTTTAGGAGTGATTCCAACAAGTGGATCACAACCCCAAATAGGTACCCACCCACAAACTATTTTTATGACGATTTTGCTAACTCTTTGCTAGAAAATGGTACTTTGGGCAACTAAAATAGTGTACACATGGCAACTGCTACAGTACATATAGTACAGCGGTGATGTATGGAAAATGGCTGGTGGTTGAATTTTTTTTATTTGCATTTCAGTCAAAATAAAAATTACTACTAGGTGTACTCAAGTGGTGACTAGTTGAAAATATTAAATATTGAGTTACTGAGGTTTGTCTCATACGCAAACAGTTTTATTGGGCAACAAGTTACAACGCAAACAGTTTTTTTGGGCAACTAGTTACAGTTTTATTGGGCAACTAGTTACAAAAGTTGGGCAATTTTTTTACATTCGACATGTACAATTCTTTCTACAATGGCCAACTGTAATATTGTACTGCACTTAATGTCTGTACCCTGTGCATATGTGAGTGTTTACTTTAATAATTTTAACGGCGTAAATATTCAAAGTAAATGCTGCCTTGGTTAATAAAACGATAAATTAAAAGTGGTTATAACTGAGTCAATATAATTGCGTAGTTGTTATTGCCTTCGACTACATTTATTCTATGATGGAACAAAACTATTTTATAGACCATCACTTATTAAAATCATCAACATGTTGAGTTTGACGTACACACATAACGGCTTCAGGTTATCAGATGTGTAGAGTTACATTAATTTGAGTTTATTATTTCGAACTTTATGTGACATTCCCAAACGTTAAAAAAATACGACACTACTTTTATGCTCGATTACTTAAATAAAATATCTGAAATTATAAAATGAAATGGTTGTATACATACAACTGCTAGTTATTTTTACTACCGCTAGTTATTTTAAATAATAAAACTGAGTTGGTTGTATACTTACAACTGCTGGTTATATTAACTACTGCTAGTGATAGAAGACAAGAACGAAATGATGACACGTTTTTAAGAGTAAATTTTCCATTTTACACCAAATTTTGTACTTGACTACAACTGCAGAACTGCTAGTAGGTCATGCTTTTTGTAAAATTAGAGCCACTTGTTTAGTGGGCCACATTTTTAGTTAATTGGCCATTCGGTTTCGTTCATCAGGCAACCTTTTTATGTTGTAATAATGATGTAATTGGGCGGTTTCTTTTGGACTTTAAGGCCACCGTGTAATTTGCAATATGCAATATGGGCATCTAAATGCCATATTTGGGCAATATGTCATGTACTATCGGGCAACCATAATTCTTAACCATTCCACTATAAATTCTAGACGTAACAGCATAAATCTAACATGTTGGTTACGGTTAGAAGCACTATCTCATGGTTGGCACCAGAAAGTCAATTGCAACTGCTAGTTTTTCATTCATATTTTTTTAAACCCAACAAACATTCATAACAGTGCAACCATACATCTAATTATCCGACCTAAAAACAAAAGATGAAAAATCGAAAACAAGCAAAACAACGAAAAACGCCCCAAGAAAAATAATAAAATTAAAAATAATAATAATAAAAAAAAAAAAAAACCATCATCGTGAACTGCTCCACCCACCCCATTTCAAACCAAGTTGTTAGAACCACAGCTCTCTTCCCTGTTTTTCTTCATTTCCTTCCTGGCTTTGACTTGTTGAAACAAAATTTTAGCCGGCTAATCATGTTTTCCAGATCATAAGGGGCTTCAAACCCAAGTTGTTGCTCCTCCTGGTTTTGCTGCACTAGCACATTTGTCTGCTCCACCCGAATTTCCTGCTGATCCACCACCTGACTTGAACCACCTTTGCACCCTGTTGATCATCCTCCTCATCTCCAGCCTCCTCATCATCTTCATCTTCGTCGTCCTCCTCTAGATCATTCATTCCATAAACCTCATCCCAGTAAAAGTCTTTTGTATAGAGCCAGCTCAAAATAATTTTCCTCATCCTCGTATCTACCTCCTTATAGGACCCAAATTCTGAAATGGGTTCCTCCCCGAAAGCATCAATAACCGCGTCAAACAACAAATAGTTGTTTAACACAAACGCGTACACTTCTGCATCATTTTCAAAGTAACCATTTGCAGCCATTGATGTGGTAATTTTTGTAAGGGAATACGTGTTATGTTTGTCCTGTTTTTTGGTATACAATCGATGCTATAAAGAGGTTGTAGATGTAAATGGACGGTTTTTTTTAATTTTTATTTTTTGTGGTTTATTTTTTGGGTTAAGGGTTACCCAAAGTATTCTATGTAGATGGATGGTTTCCAAGACTTTGGGCGGGAAAACGGACTAAAGCCGCCAAAAAAAAATTAAGACAGGAATAAAGCTTCATCCAAAAGCTTGCAAATACTTGATCAAAGAACTAGTTGTACGCATGATTTGTGGCCAAAATAAACTGAAAAAGTAAACATTATTATTGGATTGGTGATTATGGTTTGAATTGATAATAAACTGAACACGAGGGTAAACAATCGGGTTCATTAATTTTGAGTCGAGGGAATAATTTTTTGCCCGTTGCTCGATAATAAATAGTACCTCTTTTGTTGCAACTAGATATTCACTCGAGTTGGAGCAACTTAAAGTTTAAAAAAGTATAACAATTGTCGAATTACTACTTTTAAAAACAATTATTGTTATATTTTGTTAATGACAGAATAAGTAGTTTATAAGTGTTCGTGCCACAATTTTTGGATACAAAAAGGAACAAGCGAGGCCTAATGGAGTATTCGACACATGGCACCGATGAATTCGTTTTGGTATATCGTCAGTCAACACTTTTAGATGTAATTTGGGCAACTAAATTTGTATTTGGGCTACCAAGTTAGTACTTTAGGTAACCTTTACATATTTAAAGAATATATTGTACAATGGGTCCTTAGCATTTTTTTGTACTTTGGCCCACACCTTTAGATGTACTCTGGGCAACAACTTTTAGTGTCATGTGGGAACTTAATTTGTACCCCAGGCAAACCTTCTAGACGCAATCTGGGCAACTATAGGACATACTTGGTCAATATGTCTTGTACGTTGGGCAACCTTAAATGATATGCATATCATCTTAGGAGCATTTACAATGCCATAACGCTCCTTCAACTCTTCCCAAAGTTCTTTGACAGTGTTACGTAGAGGTACAACTGATCTAAGGGGCTACCTTGCGACACACTGTTTCCATGTGCTTATTTACTTGACTCAACACATAACACCAGAAAAGTTTTATCAAAACAAAATAACATCACAAAATATATATATATATATATATATATATATATATATATATATGAACTCTGTTGCGAAATGCAAGGTGTTTATGCGGTATGAAGATCTTGTGTGTGGTGTTTTACTACCAGTTGACATTAATTTTTCGAGTCTTGTGCGGTACATCAATAAAAAATTCAAAGTTAATGATGTAAACGGGATAACTCTAACATACAACATCGCCTCAACCACAACGAACATACTTGACGACGATGACTTGGATTTTTTCAAAAGTATGGTTGATGGGTCGCAGTTAGAGGTGCAAACCATATGCATCAACCAAGTTAAAGAACCCGTTGTGGTAACCCAGTCATCTTGTTCCCCACACTTACATGTGGATCTTAATGATACGTTGTTACCTGAGCAAGATGCGAATACATGGCAACGAAACAAGTTAACTCATATACCGCCCACACCCCAACCACCACCTATTGATAGCATACTTGAAAGTAAAGATAGAGGTGTTATGAAAGTGAATGATAGATTTGATGATAAGGCAGAGTGCATATATGAGGTATCTTTGAAGTGCCTAAAAGAAGGGTATGAATTTTACGTTCATAAATCGTGCACTATTAGGTACGCAGTAAAATGCGTGCAGCCAAAATGTGATTGGCACATAAACTGTCGTAGGATTCCAAACTGTATCCAGTTTAGAATCACTGCAATTAATGACCGTCATGCATGTTCCAAAATCCAGTTCAATCCAAATCATCGAAATGCTACAGCAAAAACCCTGTCTAAATTAATACGTCTGAAAATCACAGATGTTACACTCGTTTATAAGCCAAGGGACATTATCCATGATCTGAATATGGAGTTGAATATAGATGTTTCATACACAAAAGCTTGGAGGGGGAAACAATTGGCAGTGGAATCAACCCAGGGCTGTCCAAAGGCATCGTTTACGCAGTTACCATACTACTGTCACAACCTAAAGCTCGCAAACGAGGGGACTGTTACACACATTGAGACAGACGATCAAAGACGTTTTAAGAAACTTTTTATATCTTTCGGTGCTGCGGTAAGCTAATTGCCTTGAATGTTTTTAAATAAATATTGTCTAATATATGATATGGTTTTCATACAAGTGTGTTGGTGAATAGGCATTGTTTTTAGTTTAGCATGCGGCTGTTTAGTAGTATATCTGCAACATGAACACAAAATGGAATATAAAAAACTATACATACATAAAACCCGAAAATAGTTACATACAAATAGTTTTTACTTGTCTTATAAAAGTTGAGCATCCTAGCAAAGTATCTAACAATTTATGTCAGATAAGCACAAAAACATTCGGAATTGGATCTACTCATGCTGATACTATTGTTTGTTTCACAGCACACCTGTCAGTAGAAACACAAAACAAAATATTTGACATTAATTTACTTACCAATGCATTACAATAGTATACAAAGTTCACTTAAATACATGGTTTATGATGATTTTACCTTGATATACAATGTGTTTGTTATCCAGTATGTAATCGCATTTATATTTTACAGATTAAGAGTTTCCTATGCTATATGCGACCCCTGATCATAATCGACGCGGCACATCTTAAAGGGCCCTACGTAGGGACAAACCTGGTAGCCGTGGGAATGGATGGAAACAATCAAATTATACCGATTGCCACCGGTGTTTGTCAAGGTGAGAGTGGTGAATCATGGACATGGTTTTTGACAAACCTGAAAGAATCCATAGGGGAAGTTGCTAATTTGGCAATTATATCTGACAGACATCATGCAATAGCCCTAGCATGTACAAATGTTTTTCCAAATGCCTTTCACGGGTATTGTTGTCGCCATTTGATGTTGAATACAGGTATGCAAAGCGATAGCCTAAAGTTTATACTGGAAGACGTGCAAAGCTTACACAATGGAGGAATTTGCACACCTAATGTGTGAGATTCTTGCAGCACGACCGATAGCTCACAGAAAACTAGTTGCAGCAGGTATTGAAAAATGGTCAAGGGCACATTGCCCCGCAAACAGGTACAACTACCTGACCTCAAACAGTGTGGAATCGATCAATGCTTTAACAAAGGATGTGCGCAAGATCCCAATAACGATGTTGATGGAATGGTTTAGAGGTCTTCTTCAAAAATGGTATTACGAACGGCGAGAAAAACATGCAGGTAGAGCATATTTTGTTATTATTAGATAGTTTATTGAGCAATAATTAAGCAGTCTTATTCAGTAATGTGTTCATATGTGTAAATGCTAGATGCACCGGATGACGAACTTACAGACTGGGCGACCGCCAAAGTGAAAGACAGAATGGAAAAAAAGTGCAAACTGGAAGGTTTTGGGAATACTAAAGGACAAAGTGTATGAAGTACACGACAAAAAAAACAGCATGTTGTTGATTTGGTAAACGGTGAATGCAGTTGTCGCAAATGGCAACTTTCTGGCTTGCCGTTCGGACATGTTTGTGCTGTAGGTAGATTTGCAGGCCTGACCAGTGTTAAGAAGTTGGCAAAAGCTTGGTTTTATAACACAACTATTAAAGCGACGTACCAAGACATCATCTACCCATTAAAAGATATGACGCTGTGGGACACTGAAGTGAACTTAGAGGTTGTGTTGCCCCCTGTTATCGGTAAGCGTAATTCAGGCAGGCCTAAAAATAAAGACCGAATACCATCTCAAGGTGAGGCGCCTAAGAGCAACTATTGTGGAAGGTGTGGCACAAAAGGCCACAACCGCGTAACATGTAGAGTACCTTTGGTGAAAAGAAAAGTAAGTATTTGTTCAGCTTTACAAAAAACTTTAAGGTTATGTTGTTAAGTGGCAACTAACCTGTATTGGCACACTTGTACAGAGACTGTTGGCTACAAACGAAAGGCTAAGCCAGGTACAACAGGTGCAAAAAAAGGCTCGTAAGATGGGTGAATCATCTCAGTTAACTACCAACAGCCAAAGCGAAGCAAACGGAGACCCTAATCATTGGGTGATTAATGCGGCGAATCACATCAACTCAAGTCAAACCACTGAACAACCAAGCTCGTCCACTCCACACATCAGTCTTCTATCCGATTTCCCTTCTCCAAACAGCTTTTTAAAGTAAGCGGGAACATGGTTTTTAATAATGCATTCACTGCCTAAGTCCTACTATATTGTGTTTTGTGTAAGGTAAACGTTTGTGTGTATTTGGCTTTGTAATAACGGATGGATTGTAAAGTATTACTTATTTGTGTCATGCGGTTGCTAGCTAATAGGGGTCGTGCATCTGTGTGGTATGAACATGTTCATTGAATATAAAAACACAGTGTATAAACGTACCAAAACCATCATTCACGCATCCAGGACCTCCATCATAATTGCTTTCCTGTTCTGTATGGCCCGCCTGTAAGTGGTTATAGAAACCCTTTTCCCACTTCTTGACATACCCTCTTGATCAACAACTGGTTCTTTTCCCTTGGCAGTCCCATGACCTGGCTTACTTTCATGTACATCCTCATAAAAGGGTATCTCTTTTCCCTTCGCGGAAGCATTTCCAGCTCGGAGTTCCACACCTTCCTCTTGCAACCATTTTTCAGTTTGTTGTGCACTACCCCCTTTTTCTCTGATCTCGAACCCTGTATCATTTTTCCTTATAGACACACGGGTTGTTAGCTTCCTTCTTTTGAACGGTGTTGCACTAGCGCATCGCATGCTAGCGTCCTCTTCTTGCCAAACCATGTTTTTTAAATAAATTTGTGACAAAGGTTGTTGCTTGTGCAGAACGTAGAGGTCCATTGATCGAGTCTCCTCCGCAATGTCATACATTCGCCGAACGTCATTGTCTGTGTGCAACAAAGTTAAACCATCTTCGAGTGACTTGTTTGGTGCAACATAAAATAAAGCCCATTCCCCCCCCCCCCCCCAATATCATCGAAAACATGATCAAGCACCCTTGTAAATGCACCCCTGCTGGAGCTAAAACACCAGACATCAGCAAGGCGATCACCTACATAGCGGAGTGGCTGAAATTGAAACTTCCCACTGTGGTGAACTTTAAATATGACTTCTTTGGTTTCAGCCATGTCCTAAAAAACATAAATACTAATAAAAATTAGAAGCAACTACTAGACTTAAAGGGGTATACTGACCATACCTATAAAACATAAACCCTAATAACAAATTCAATAACTTTTAATTAAATAATAATTTAATAATAGAATATAAAATATAAAGCTGCACAGTTATTTATATTCATATATAAATATATCAACCAATATGAACGAATAAGGTAACAAATATATAAATATATCAACCAATATGAACGAATAAGGTAACAAAGTACATACTAGATAGTACAACAAACCTGGAGTTTTTCCTAAAGTAAGATGAAAAGGACACCGATTATTTTTCAATGAAAGTGACCTAGGGTATAATAAAGCAGGAATGTTGGGATGTTGATGGTCGGGACCATAAGGATAAGTGATGTGTGGGGTAAAAAAGTTTAAGTGTTTGTCATGGTAGGTCCCTCTACTATTTACAACAAATATAAGCTGAATATATGTCTTTATAAAGTTTTGTTTGGGCAAAAAACGATACAGTTATAAAAGCCTAAAAGGTACTTTTTGCAACTTTTATAAACTCCCCACCACCTAATTTGTCGGTCAACATTTTCCTACATTTCCACAAACTTGTTAATTAAAAACCTGTTTATCATGAGTTCCAGAACTTCAGCTACAACCCGACTAATTGGTGGCAAAGTTGAATAATTTTGCGGATGCAGTCTTCGTCTACCAGTCAAGACGTCAACAACAAGGGCAAACCCTGGGAAGCGTTTCGTAAAATGCTCTATTTGTGATGTGTATCAGTTTTTGGATGATGATCTGCCTAGTGAATACTATAAAGATCTGGTGTATGGGTTCTTTGAAAAGGAGAAAAGATCGAAGAAGTCGGTAGATATTGAACACTTGGTTGATACTCTTGCTTTGGACAAGTCAATCTTGGACAAAGAGTTGACTGATGCAAAGTCAAAGTTGAAGTTGTATGATAGGTTGTTTTTCATTATGTTAGGATCTTTGTCGGTTACTTGTGTTGGACTTGGTATGTTAATAGGCAAGTAATGTAATGGAATAGATATAAACGTTTAATTATATATGTAATTTATTTTTGGAGAAGTTGCAACTTTTTATGTTCAGTGTTAAATTGTAAAGCCCACCGGAACAGCAAAATATATACGGTACAAATTACCTTTACATAATGTAAGCAACAACATAGATCACATAAAATGGATACCCCTAGAGTAACAGATTCATGTGTAGATCTTTTGAATACATAATCAAGACTATACAGTGTTGCATTTCATAAAGTAGAAACAAATCTTAAACTAGTTTCCCGAATTTTGTGATTTGTTATAGTTGTTTCTGTAAGTATACAAAGGGTTTAATTGAATATGATCACGAGTGTTGCGAATAGCACAAATTCATGATAATGTTGTAACTGCTGCTCTCGTTGGTTGCTGCTGCTGTTTATAAAGGTAGTCATGGTGATGCAATATAATGCAAAACATATGACACGTATATTAGGTCGTGAGAATGAATACTTAAAACTGCTATTGCACGTTAGTACTGCTAGTGCTGAAGACCAAGTAACATAAACATGTTGTTAGTAAATAGTAGGTAAATGCACACAGTTGATAAACAATATGAAAAAAAATGTATAATCAAGCTGTAAAACTGCCAAATACATTTTTTGGGTGCCTTTCTTTAAAGTCAAAGTGGGTAAACACAAACAAGTCTGGATAGAGCACTATACCAGGAAGAGATAGTTACAATGCACGTGGCCAATGCATAGACGTTGCCTTACAAAAACGCCTAGACTAGACTATCTTTTTCGACTTTAAAGTAATGTTAACACAAGTGCCTGTAATCGTTAACAACACAATTAGCATGCTGCTTAACAATACCGACACTCCAACCTTCCGTTCCTTAAATACCAAGTTGGTTTTAATCCCGAACATCCTTGACGCCGATCTCTTGTTAGAGCCTTCAAATGCGTCAACATCTTGATCTTCCGTAAACCCATTCTTGGTGTTTCAAAGCATAGCCTCCTTGCATACGGTTTCCTCGAAACCTTATGTCCATACCTGGGCTTGACACAGCTCCCTACTTGACGTGGAACAGAAGAAGATCCTGCATCCAACAAAACCTGATTCGGAAGAGAATTTGTCGGTACATTCTTTAAAGTGGCATCATCGTATTCGATAACCCGTTGCACCCGTTTATATGGTGGGGAAGTAGACCACCCAACATCCATTGCTACACAACCCACAAATCCCCCATAGTACCATTCATCGTCACTGAACTCAATGGCGTCATCAACACTTTCGCTATGCAAAAAATCCATGAAAAGATTCTTTCCTTGGAATTCAATTCCTTTACGTCTAGGTTGGGAAGGAGGGGTTCTTAGGGGAGGTGAACGCCCTTCTTCCTCCTCCCATGCAAGAATATCAGAGTAAGACTTAGATGTAGCAAGTTGCACAAGTTTATCATGTATCGCAAGCTTTGCATGCGTTTCCTTATCAAGAAGATTAAAAGTTAGGTTAGGATAATAGAAACATGCTAAGTTAATAGGTTTATGTGAAACGTACAAGCCGATTAATCCATATTCCTCGGCAAGTTCATACATCCTTTTAACATCATTATCACATTCAACAATTGTCAAACCAGTTGGAAGAACAAATCTTGGTGTGCAAAAATATAAAGCCCGTATCTCACACTCAAGCTTGTAGGCCAACAAGTCAAGCATTTGCTTAAAGTTCATCCTTGTTGAGTTACTAAACCTTAGCGAAAGTGTTCGGCCAAACGCATAACTTAAATTGGGCAACCGAATGAAGGTACCATCGTAGTGAATCTCAAAAACAGGATACGCAGCTACAGACCCTGGCGTCCTGTAATAAAGGTACATGAATGTACATAAAAAAGAATAGCAAGTATGGTAAAAAATATAGTCAAGGCAAGTCAGAACCACGAGGTAACATATAAACATTTTTAGGAAGGGTGATGGTATTCATACCTTAGTTTGAGATCAAATAAGGCAACTGAAGGCTTAGAAGCATTTTTTGATGAAAGAGATTGTTTGGAGAAAGGCATCCTGAATAGTGTACAAATGTGATCTTGATGAACATTTGCTATATATTAGCAAAGGTAGTATTATTTTACTATTAACAATGTACTTATATATTATATGAGACTTATGATCCATTGATTTTGATACAGAAATAGTAATGGGGTAAATGTTATTTTATTTTGTTAAACGTTTTTATGTCTAGCGTCTTTGTGTAATAATGTTGGTGTTAATGTGTGAATGAATATGCCAATGGATGAGGCATGATATATGTTTGATTGTAAAATGTATTTGATAGAATATCGTATATTGAAAACCGATAGTGCATGATAAAACAACGAAAGTGCTGTTGGAGATAAGTTAAAAACTGTTGACACAAAGGATAAAATCTAACTCTATAAAAAAACCGAATCATGTTCTCGTGATAAGCTAGCGCAACGTCAGCAGGATCATCAACTTGCAAGCATTGACAATGTGCCAATCGACATAAAAATATACAAACCCACACACCACAATCACCAAAAATACACCCTTCACTACATGTAATCTTATAGTCGTTCGGACGTATTCCAGTCTTATAAAAAAACGTTTGCTTACTCTAGAAGAACTGGTAGTTTGGCCTGTCAATAACCGAGATTGTTAAAATACATAAAGGGTTGATCTTGTTGGAGGGTTGTCAAAAATGTTAATATTGTATACTCGAAATAAGTAAGTTATACATAAACTACAGTTGTTTGTTCAAGAAGGATTAAAAATAATACGTCGTATATATAGTTTTGTTAACTGAATATTTGTCCAATAGTAATATAAGTTTGTTATGCGTGATACGTATAAATTCGACCATTTGACAATTGCTTCGCAATTAATTTTTATAATACATTTCATTTCATTACATTAAGCGATAAAAAAAGAGAGTAACGAAGCAACAACATTGATGATGAGTCCAAAACAAAAAAAAAGATTATTGTGATAGAACTTGAGAGAGAGCACATAACAAGCTAGGAGTATAGGTTTAATATTTTTTGCGCATCATGGCCAGAAAGGAGCTTTTCTTGAGAACTTGCAGCTGCGTCTCAGTGATGAGCCTCATCAGCGTCCTGTTTTTCTCTAGCTCCTCATCCTGGATTTCACACAACATTTCCATACAAGCACTGGCAACAGTGGACCCAACAAAACACTCCAACTGCTTGATCTGCTCACCCCGCACACTGCATCGACAAGTTAGCTCCATCACCGTTGCATGCATGTCACTAATGAACTTTAGATCACGTCCATTGTCACACACAAAGACATTTTTAGCCATGTCATAAATATAGTTATCCATTTCTGTTGTAGTAAATGCTGTTGTGGGTAGTGTGTGTCACTTCACAAAAGTAGTTTGAAAATATATTAGATGGTGTCTGTTTATATAAGCAAAATGGGGTGTGTGGGGGGTGACATGGATTTTATTTTCAATTAAAGTCAATATAAGTAAATGTGGATAGTCAACTGGTCAATAGTTGCGTCTTGTCAAGTAATTAGAAATGCACATTAAGCCAAATGCAATTAATAAAGCTTCTGTAGTACTCATACGCTTCCTGACCCAAAGATAACAATTTTTGGGCAACTAAACCATTTGGGGGCAACTAAACTAGTTAGCCTGTTGTTTACTTGCAATTCAAACAAATGTTTTAGTAAGGTATGCCACGTGGTCCATAACATTATGATATGTATGCCTTAGGGAAAATATTATTTACCCTTGTTGTTAACATACAAGTGGTATTATTAGGTGTACATTTACTTTATATTTTTCTGTAACAATATACAATTATAATATAACTAACAATTTATGTCATGAACTCCAAGTATGTGTGCAGTTGCCTGTTGTTTCTTCAGTATTGCATGGTTATTTTGAAATAACCCAAATCGGGGATGCACAAAAGTAGGACAAACTTTAATAATGAGGAAAAGACGTACTGAAATGATGGTGTTGCCCAGTGTCATGTACTTGAACTGTTTATGTCCATTAATTATCAACTTTACGTATTCCCATAAAAGGTGGAATTAAAGAAATCCTTCAAATCTATGCATCATCACATTCAGTTAACAACGACTTTGCAGCCGTAGCCTTGGTCAAAGGATGGGAGTGTCAGTGATGTTGCCACTGCTGGTTTGCGCTATCCACTGCCAGTATTGGTAAATACACTGCTAGTGCAGTTGTGGTGAATACGGAAACAACAGGGGCTTTTGTGAAACATTTTGCTTGTACCGTACTTATTCCCCAATTCACTGCCGATCAAATAATTGGCGCTGAACAGAAACCCTAACCGCTCCTAACTATAATTTTCACAAATCCCATATCACATTCACTTTCAACGTACAATGGCAACTAAATATTCCAAAACCCACAACTTAGTCGCATACCTAGTCAAGAACGACCATTCTGAAGGTTTTCATGAGATGATTGATTTCATCAAACATAGTCCCATACACTATGCATTAATTGTAGAACCCGTCATTGTTAAAGCTTATATACGGCAGTTTTGGAGGAATGCTGAAATTCAAGAAAGAGGTGGAAAAGAGGTTATTAGGGCGGTTGTTGATGAAACGGAGATTCTGATCACAGAGGACGTGATTAGAGATGTTTTGAAGCTTCAGGATGCTGAAGGAGTTGTTAATCTGTCTGATGCTGAAATATTTGAAGGTTTAGAAAGAATGGGTTATGAGAGAAAAGGGGATCGTATAAAGTTTCACAAAGGTATGTTTTCTCCACAATTGAAGTTTTTAATCCATACCTTGCTCAAGTGTGTAAGCAATAAAACAACTGGATTTGATGAGTTTCCCTCAAAGATTGCAACTGCTGTCATCTGTTTATCTCAAGAAAGGGTTTTTAACTGGTCTCGAATGATTTTTGAGGGTTTTCAAAAGAACATTAAAGAACAGGGCAAATACTACCTCTATCCTAGGTTTGTTCAATTGATAGCAGAAAGTCAAATAACAAAACCCATTCCCCATAAGAAAAAATATGACGTTTTACATATGCTTCCTAGGGTGTTTGCACATATGAGGAAAAAGAGTCGAAATTTTACAGGATACGGAGGCTCGGTCGGATGCCATGGTACTCACATCCTATGATTCACCTCTCGGAGCAGGTCACACAGATTAGAGTGATGAGGAAACACGTGAAACTGAACATGAATTGACGGGTAATGATACTTTTGTGCATAATCACAATTCCCAGTGTACACCTCTCGGACCAGTTAACACATGTCAAAGTTGTGAGGATAAAATGGAACTTTTAAAGGAATTGACGGATAAATGTAGCAACATGGAGTCTAAAATGTCTGGTCTTGATGAATTGACAACCTCTCTAGCTGGAACTATTAAAAGGTTGAAGCACAGGCTGAATGTTTTGGAGAGAATGCGGAGACCAGGGATTGCTGCATATAGAAGAGTCAAAAGGATGGGAAAGAAGGCTAGCTCCTCAAAGGATCAGAGGTTGGAGGATGAATCCAAACAGGGGAGGAGTAAAAGCATTGATTCATGGGAGGATGTGAATTTCGATGTGGTTTTGGACTCGGATAGTCGTGCTAATCGGGAAGGTTATCTGGTGACTGACATGGAAGGAAAAGCTGCAACGATAAATGATGCTTTCAAAGCTACTTGTGCAGAAAAAGAGAAGGCAGTGGTGCAGGCGACAACCACTGCCTATGTTGCTGCATCCACTGCTTCTAAAGAAGAAGCCACTACTGGAACCACCTCTAAGGTAATTATAACAACTGTTACTTCAGATATTCCCATTGTTATCACAACCACTGCTAATACAATCACAACCACTGTTACATCACCACCAAAGTCAAAAGAAACTGAAAAGGAGGTTGCCATTCAACTGCTAAACCAAAAGCAATCTTTACCAATCCCTGAACCTATCGTTGCACCCATTCCTGCTACAATTAAACCTTATGCACCTAAACCCTTGGGAAGTTTGAAGATTGGTGAGCCTGTGAAGTCATTTGTTGGTCAACGAGATATTGGAAAGGGTAAAGGAATTGCAGAAACAGTTTTGACGTTTAATAGTAAAGATGAGCAGGAGGCTTATGATAGACAACAAGCTCAAAGAGTACATCTGGAACTAAATGCTGATGTAATTAATAGGGAAAAGAAAAAGCAAGAAGAGGAGGAAGCTTCTCAGAAACTGATTGAAAAATTGAAAAATGAAGGACAAGTGTTCCAAGGATCAGAGGGAGCTGATACTCAAGATGAACTTGCTGAAAAGAAAAAGCAAGAAGAACTGGAGATTGTAAGCTTTATGGAGGGTAAAAGGCTGGATAGGATGGGAGATCAAATTTCCACTGTTCAACCTACAAGACTTAGAGAAAAGACTCTAGAGTTCAGCTATGTACCTAATGAAGAAGAAATTGAATTCTTGATTGCAAAAGATCCAGTGATCAAGAAGAAGGCAATTGACCTTGTATCTGATGCATCTTTAATTGAAGAACAAAGAACTGCACAGTTAAAAGATTTCATCCAGATGAAGAATAATCAAGCACTTCAAGAGGCTATTGTTTCAGTCAAGAAGGATTAAAAGAAACCAAGACAACCAACTAAGGCACAAGTTATTGCATACATAAAGACTTACTATTGCAATGTTGGTGGTTGGAAGAGACATCAATTCAAAGGAATGTCTGATGCTAAAGTTGAAAGTATCTACTACAGAGTTCGAAGACAAGATAAATGTTTTATTCCAATGGACTCTGAAGAAGAATCAAGAAGGTATCCCAATTTGAAGAGAAAGGCCAAAGATAGTGAATCTCAGACATCTAAGAAGACAAAGTTTGCTGAAGAACAACAAGTTCCAACTGAGAAGTTCACTGAAGAAAAACTGACTGGATGATTGTGATAGAAGAAGAAGAAGATTTCTACCCTGAACCACTGCAAGTCAGACATCCTATCATTGATTGGGAAGTATTTATTGCCAGCAATTTTGCTCCATGGAAGATTACAAGGCTGGGTGGTGAAACTTCATCATTCATTCAGTTTGAAGATCTCATAAAAGCTTTTGACAGAGATGATCTTGACACACTATGGAGGTTAGTTCAAGAAAGGTTTAATGTTGAAGATCCCAAAGATATGAAGGAGATGCAGTTGTGGGTTAATCTTAAAAGGCTCTATGATACAAGTGATGATTTCTGGAAATTCTCATGTTCATGTCCCGGTACTAAATGGTATTATTATGATTCATGTAAAGTTCATCATGTTTCTACAACAAATTGAGTAGATGCATTCATGCTTGCTGAGAAAGAATATCCACTAAGAGCTGGAACTCTCACTGCGATGCTATGTACAAGCATCAGAGTTCATGAAGATAGTGAGAAAGTCAGAGCATTGTTACTCAGACTTCAAGATCAATGTTCAAGAGCTATTCAAGCATTGAGAAGAAGATGAAGTGTTTGAAAGAATTCCCCAAATCCTTTCAGAAGATGAAGATTGAAGATTGTTACTGGATGTTTTTTGAACGAATATATCAAGTTTGCTGGAGGATTGTTGGGCTTTTGGTTATGGTTATGAGGATAGAGTGACTGCTCAAGGTATACCACTGCTAGTATAAGATTGGAACTACTGCTAGTTTGTTTGAACAACTGCCACTATTCTGTAGGTCGGGTTAAGTTGTAATATTCTAGAAGTGGTGATGGTTGTTAGGATCATCTAGAATACTGCTGGAGTTTGACAAATACTAGATTTATTGATAACTGATGCTTATGTTTTAGTAGATTGTATTGAAAAATAAAATAAAATAAAATAAAATAAAAAAACAACCAGAAACATATAAGGATGCAACATTGGTTGATAATGTGTTGAAAAAAAACAGTTTAAATACGATCGTGTGAAATATTTAAAATACTGCGTATCATAAAAAAACAACACATAGAGAGATAAGACACCATTTTTTAAGGGATATGTAATTAAGGTGATAAACTGAAAGTGGAAGTTGATACTGCCAATCATGAAGACCAAGCAATAAAAGGTTACAGATGCATGTACAGTGCTGATTTTAAGTAAATAGTGCTGCGCAGGGTTACAGATGCTTGTATGATGGTCACAAAAGTTTTATTGTAAATATGTTAGAATGTATAGGATGGTGCAAAACTAAGCTTTAGCATAATCTGTAGTTATAAGTTCAAAGTTAAGGGATAAGGTCAACAACCTTAGCATTTATTAGGCAGTTAATGCTTTTAAATGCGGTTAGGTAGAGGCTTTCTTTTATAGTGACAGGCAGTCATAAACAGATGCACATTAACATTGGTTTACACACACATATCAGCAAAACCCTTAAGAAAATGACTAAAAAAAAAGGTAGTGGGTTTTTGGTTTCTGTAAATCTTATTTTTCTAATGCTAAGCTTGGTTTCACGCATCTTTAAAGACTTTGTTTATTTTGCAGATATCATAACAATCTCTTCTGATTCAAGCATAACACTGCCCTCAAGCACTTCAGATACAATGCAGCCATGTAACCAATGGGCTTCATACTTCCCAAACACTGAAACCTCTGAAAGTGATTCAAGCTCTATATCCAGCTATTTGTCTACCTGCAGCTCAAGTGACTATTCTGACAGACCCGATGTGGTAGCTTACCGCGACAGTCTGTTGAAAAGGGCAACGTTTATGAGTTTCGAGGAAAAAAAGGCCTCAGTTAGTGATGCCGAAAGTCGGAACCTCCCGGGTAAAAGGATTCAGGTAATAGGACTTGCAAATAAACAAACATGGGCTGATATTAAAGAGAAGAAATTTGGCATAAATAATCCCTCCACAGTCGCAGGAGCAGCTGACAAAGGCAAAGGGAAAAGAAAAATGGCTTACAAGTAACATCTGGTTACCTTATCTACTGGTTTGTTGATGTACTAAAACAACTGGAATGGTTGTTATCTGTTTAATCTATAATATGTAAACCTGAAATCTGCTGTGACTATTTGTGCAGATCTTTTTAGTATTTATGCATATGCCTTGAGTTAAATAGGTGGAAATGGAAAATTCACTTTTCTGTGTATGTTTACTTTTTTACCTATAAACAAGTAATAAATAACCACAAAGTTTAACAGGATTACCTTTGAAAAAAGGTTCAGGTTTGGATGTTTAACCCACCAAACATGACATTTTTAACAGGACATTTTTTTATAACAATAAACAAAATTAAGGAGACCATAGAAGGAATCTATACCAACATATTATAGACTACATAATTACGAATCAGACAGACATAAAAAAGAACAATGGATTGTAGAATAGAATTAAAACGTGTGTAACATAGGCATTAATCGAATAACAACAACGATTCATTATAACATGGATCGAATAACAATAATCGAATTAAAACGTACCATACTTTGCCACATTATTGGAACAAAAAGATTGAGCAATTGAAGGTGGTTTTCTTGTTGTACAAAAATGTAACGAACGGAAATAATCGGTTGCTATGAACATTATACGTTAGGAGCAAGAGAGGTGCCGACGCAGCAGACTGTTTCATTTGTGAAAAGATTAAATAGGAATGCTTTTATACGAGAAGCAAAAAACATCGAGAGTGAAGATGAAGACGAGTGAGTATTGGATTTTGAATTTAAATTCACTGTACTTTCACTACTCAAATGTGTACTTTTTATGCAACGTAAAATGACCAAAAAACCCTTTTTAAAAAATACGGTTGCCCACCGACTTTTGGTTGCCCAAAAAACAATACCTTACACATACGGGACACTTGTCGCACTGTGGTTGACTTGCCCAATAACAGCGGTTGCCCTCAGTCTAGTTTCAAATTTAAAATAAAAGTGGTCCATAAAGTGATATGCATCAGGGCGCGCGGTCTATTTGTGTCATTTTCCCTAAAAATAATCATATATAAATTAATCATCAACAACTGATAACATCAAATAGTCCTGAGTTTCTAAGCGTTAATTTCCCCCTTTATCATCCCATTTTGAGTTTATTATTAGTGAAAACATCCTTATTCCTTAATATTTCATTTCATGACACATTCGAAGTAAGAAAGCTGCTTTTGGACGTTTTCTAGCCCTATTGATTCTACTGTCTCATAATTACAGCGTAACCAAGTGAAGTTACAACGCAACCAAAGATTACAAAGATTACGGCGTAACACTCATCTCAGGTTACGCCGTAACTACTGATAAGCTCAAATCAACAATGACTACGGCGTAACCCTCAGCTCAGGTTACGCCGTTAAAAAGATTTACACTGGATTATAAAAGCTACGGCGTAACCCCAGAAAAGGTTACGCCGTAACCAATGGATAAGCACAAATGATTGGAGGAAGTTACGGCGTAACTACCTAATAAGGTTACGCCGTAACTAGTTTGAAGCCTATAAATAGTCGATGATTTCATCAGTTTTAGATATCTCTCCTTTCCCAAACCTTCTAGGGTTTGGGGAGATCAAAACACAGAAGAAGAAGCATGGTTTAGGAGCATGAATAACGAAGTCCTCGTCTAGGATTTCCCTTGTATTCGAGTTTGGATTCTTTTTATATTTTTCTAGATCTTATATTATGAATTCATGTCATTAATTAAAGTTTGCATTTATGTTATTGTTATTCTCTATAATTCTTTATAGACATTTACTAGTCTTTTCATAGATCACTAGCCTTGGTAGTATTGTAAGCTTGGTAATATCTAGAGGGCTGGGAGATATGACCAACTGACCCCAGTCTGATAGATAGCGAAGTATGGGAGGAATTGGCCATAGTACGACCACTGTTCGTGTGCGAATTGACCAAATGATCACTTATCGAGTGGAGGTATTTAAGAGGTTAGGGGGAATCTAAGTTCCTAACGGTCTGGTTCCCACTGTCTAGATCTAGTAGATTTGGTGCTTAATGACTGCTATTAGGTTGCCGAATGATCCCTGGTGACATGTTCATCTTGGTGAGGAATCTAAGAACCATAGGCCATGACGAATCGACCAAAGGAGTCTGGTGATAATTAACCACTATATTGAATCTTCATATCGAGAATCAATTCATATTTGTATTATTTATTAAGCTTCGTTTATTTATCTCTTTTCCCTAAATTTCTGGTGTCTGTGTAAGTAGAATAATAGCATATCTATGGATTATATCAACTTTATCACACCCAAATATTATCTAATCGTCTTAGTTCTTTCAAGGTCACAGCTCTCTTAGGACGATACTCGGATTTACCTAAGGCTTTACTACATCTGATCGGGTACTCTGCCCGTTAGTATGTGTCTATCCTAAGTTATCTAAGTTTTATAAATATTAAAATCAGGATGAAATAGCACATTAGCTTTTTGGCGCCGCTGCCGGGGAGCAGTTAATGAAAGATCCAAGGTATTTCTTATTCACCTCTTTAAGAGATTTGAGCACTTCCACAAGGTACGTTTCTAACTCTCTCTTGTTACAATTATACATAATTCATATTCTGACGCTATTAGTTACGACGTAACTACTTTCATTAGTTACGACGTAACCGTATTACAATTTATTAAAATTTTTAATAAAATCTTTTTGACTAATTAGTTACGACGTAACCTCTTTATAGAGTTACGACGTAACCTCTTTATAGAGTTACGACGTAACCTCTTTATAGAGTTACGACATAACCACTATACAAGCAGATATATAAAAATATGACCCTTTATTAAAATTAAAATATTAATTACGGCGTAACCCTTGATTGGATTACGACGTAACCATTTCACAACAATTAAATATTCTAAAAATATTAGTTACGGCGTAACTAATTAATCGAATTACGCCGTAACTATCAAGGCGGTATAAAAACTTTACCGAATAAAAACTAGGTTTTACACATTCTTTCACCGCCCACACAAACAGTAATATTTTCTCTCCCAAAAATTTTCTTCAAGATCACTTCATTTAATCATTCTCCATGGCTGGTAAGATCTATCACCACTCTTCTTGATTTGTTTATGTCAATTATTTCAATTAGGATTTATACTTTAATATTTTAGGGATCTTGCCTAGTTGAATTAATTATTGATATTGGATTGATTAATTGATTATTTTGATGATTTCCCCCTGTTATTTTGATTCGTGTCCTAACACTACGGGTCGATTTGGGTGTTTTGGCTTTATTAAAATGGGTTTTTGGTCAAACACAAACTTAGTGAGTTAGGCGCGGTCCCTCAGCACTAATAGGTTAAAAACATAACAAAACTTTTTACCATTTGAAAAAACAATTGATGGTTCCGGCGTAATCTATTGCGTAATCAAAACATCTGTGGTGTTGAGTTTTTGGGGAAATTACGGCGTAACTGGGGATTTAGTTACGCCGTAACAAATATATCTGTAATTACGGCGTAGCAGTTTGTCATAACTACACCATAGCCATTGAAATTTTCTAATTACGGCGTAACTTTTGTTTTGGTTACGCCGTAACTTGACATCAGTAAGGTCTGCACTTACTGTTTATTGTCTTATTTTCAGGTGCAAACAATCCAGCAAATTGGCCTAGGTTTTTGGCACACCCTAATACTGGTATTAGGCAATTGTGCGTGGAGGAATATGAGAAACTAAGGGCAAAGGATATCAGTCAGCCCGAGGCTCTTAACTTTGAGGCATTTGGTACTTTGGCAAATGGGAAAGCTAGTCGGAAATTGAGGAAGTTTTGCAAAATTAAGTTCACATGTACTGCTGGGGATTTCACGTGTACTGCTTGGTTGAGGTTGTTTAGGATCACGGAGTCGGTCATTTCAGAGTACGTTCGTGAATTTCTTGCTAGTGTGGAGTTTAGTACTGATGTTGATGATGATGAAGAGGATTCAATGTTTTTCCAGCTTGGGGGCGTTTGGAGGAGATTGACTCTTAGGGAGTTTACTATGCGTATGGGTTTGTACACTGAGGAGGAGATGGAAAATGAAGCTTTTAAGCGGTTCTATAACACATGCTGGAGAAGAAGGGATGAGAATCAAGACCTTGCTGCTTATTTTGACCAGATCGCTGTCACGGGTGGTTATAATCCGAGGAGCCCTCCGTCGTATGTTATGGTGAGGAGCCCCATTCGTCGACTTGTGCACCGCCTACTTGCTTGCTTTATTCGAGCAAGATACTCAGCAAGATACTCCGCCAAAGAAAAGATGACTATGGATGATCTTTACCTAATGCAGGGCATGGAAGGGGGGAACCACATTGATGTTCCCTTTTATTTGGCGAAGTTTATGGATGTGGGTGCTAAGGGGTTTTCTGGTAGGAGTCCTTTGCAGGGGGCACATTTTATTGGGAGGTTGGCTAGGAGTTTTGATCGGATGACTAATGCAGCTTTAGCTAGGGTGACCCGAGGTAGGGAAACTGGTTTGATAGGCCTTCCTAAGCTAGTGGAGTTAGGGATTTGTGTCCAGGATATTTATGGTGCGATTGAGCTAGCCGGGATAGCCCCGAGGAAGGAAGTCGGGGAGGCTAGTGGTGCAGGTGGTGAAGTTGAGGAAGAAGCCGAGGAGCAGGTGCCCAGGGGACGTAGAAGGGCGCATGTGAATGTTGGGGAGAGGTTGCAGATTATTCATGAGAGGCTTGAGGGAATGTCGACCCATTTCAACGGGGAGATCGAAACCCTCGAAGTGGGCCTTTATGCTCTTAGTAACCAGTTTGAAGGTTTTTCAGGTACATTGGATCAGGTGAACCATGCCCAGCAGGATTTCTTCCATTGGAGTGCGGATAGGACGAGCCAAATGCTGTAGCACATGCATTTGAGTCACCCCAGGTGGGAAGGTCCTGAGTACGTGTACCAGCCCAACATCCCCGATATCGGAGTCCAAGGAGGAGTGGCCTTCATGTACCCCGGCGCCACACCTGGAAGCACCACGAGCACTCCATATGATCCCACCCAATTCCACTCCATGGATCATGATCTTCCTAGGGACGATTGATGTTCCTATTTGATGAAACAATTTGAAAACAATTTGCTACTAATGTCTGTAATAACTTAACTATGAGGATATTTGCTTGTTCTATCGTTAATTGTACCCGCGGGGTACAAAAATTTTCCTGATATGTTGTGCAGGTTTTGGTTCTGTGATGCAGTTACGGCGTAACCTTGGTATGAGTTACGCCGTAACCCCTGCTGCAGTAGGCAATTTTGGAAGCAACACAAATAGTTAAGTCCCATTTCCCAGAAACGATATGCATTAGCCACCCCATGACCCACCTTCAACCTTTAGTGAGACATCGTGAGCAACCGTTCGAGAGGGGAGTTTATTTCTTTCTTGATTATTTTTCATTTCTATTTTTATTTTTCCTTTTTCTTCGTACAAATGGGACTTTGTACACTTCAAGTGGAGGGATAGGAATAGAAATGAAGTGTATGATTACTTCTCTTACTTGCCCTAATTTTCTAGTTGGTTTCAAAATTTTAAGCTTATTTGAAAATTTTTGTCATATTTTTAACCAATCTAGAATCACATAAAGCCGAGCACACTATAACCCTTATTGCCATTGGTGAGATTTAGCCTTTCCGTTTCCCCCATTTTACCCAAATCCACCATAAATTGAGTGTGCCAATAGTATTGTAAACTTTAGAACTTGGTTTTTACATCACTTCGAGACCATAGACGAGTAGTGTATCAAGTTAGCTTGGCGCATTTGGAAAAGGCGATTTGAAAAAAGTAAATGTTTTAGGATTACACCCAAAAAGCCTATATGTATTCACTTGTGTGCGTTTATCGATTAGTCGCATTGGCTTTTCGACCCCCGTGTTAACCCTCTTTATTGCACTCACCTTTAATGCAAGATACCCCTAGTTACACCCTTACACCTTAGCCTACCGTGTAGTTTTATCTTTTTACCTTGAAGCCATTGTTCACCACTAGTTTGAGGTTCAAATAAAGTTCCATGAAGAGTATCATCTACACCTCGCTAAAGATCGTCAAAGACCCCAAAGTAATCACCTTATGTTCAGCACAAGTGGGGGGAAGTATATCATTGAATCTATGTGCAAGTTTGTAAAAATAAAATAAAAAATAAAAAAAAAATTAAAAAAAATTGAAGTATGATTGTTGATAGTGCGAAAAATTATAAGCACTAGATGAAAAAGTTGGCATTGAGAATAATCTTCTTGATCACATGCAAAGGTTGGAAGAATAAGTTCAAGAATAAATAATGGTAGATTCCGGAAGCATGTACTGACCATATGAAGATGAACCTTGAATTATTGGTCGGACGTTGACAGCTTGGTTTTAAGCTAAAACTATTTGTTTTCTTTTTCCTTTTCACCCACTATATATCCCATGCCTATCCTTACCCTTTTTGTCGTGAAGTGTGTCTAGGTGATGCAGCGAGCAATCCTTGATATCTTGGCCATGGATTTGGTCATGTATCATTGATTTTGTCCACTTAGACGTGACACGTTAGTAATGACACCACCCCTCAACCTTTGAAACCCTACCTATCATTGCTTTCTAAAATTGGTCTTAACCTTAGCTCTAGTGGTGGAGATGTGTGTAATTGCCAAGCTTATGATAGAATACTTACTATGTCCGTGCAATTGAGTGATCACCCCGAAATTAACACTTAGATTAGGATGAGTGAGAGTGTTTTCGTTCCCATTTCGTGAGGTGTTCAGCTCTTATCAATATTCTAACATGGAAATTAAAACTGCGCATTCTTCCAGGACGTATCTTTTGCAGTCTAAATTGGTCTACTTGAGGGCAAGTAGAGTTTAAGTGGGGGGATATTTGATAACATCAAATAGTCCTGAGTTCGTTAATTTCCCCCTTTATCATCACATTTTGAGTTTATTATTAGTGAAAACATCCTTATTCCTTAATATTTCATTTCAGGACACATTCGAAGTAAGGAAGCTGCTTTTGGACATTTTCTAGCCCTATTGATTCTACTGTCTCATAATTACGGCGTAACCAAGTGAAGTTACGACGCAACCAAAGATTACGAAGATTACGGCGTAACACTCAGCTCAGGTTACGCCGTAACTACTGATAAGCTCAAATCAACAATGACTACGGCGTAACCCTCAGCTCAGGTTACGCCGTTATAAAGATTTACAATGGATTATAGAAGCTACGGCGTAACCCCAGAAAAGGTTACGCCGTAACCAATGGATAAGCACAAATAATTGAAGGAAGTTACGGCGTAACTACCTAATAAGGTTACGCCGTAACTAGTATGAAGCCTATAAATAGTCAATTATTTCATCAGTTTTAGATATCTCTCCTTTCCCAAACCTTCTAGGGTTTGGGGAGATCAAAACACAGAAGAAGAAGCATGGTTTAGGAGCATGAATAACGAAGTCCTCGTCTACGATTTCCCTTGTATTCGAGTTTGGATTCTTTTTATATTTTTCTAGATCTTATATTATGAATTCATGTCATTAATTAAAGTTTGCATTTATGTTATTGTTATTCTCTATGATTCTTTAAAGACATTTACTAGTATTTTCATAGATCGCTAGCCTTGGTAGTATTATAAGCTTGGTAGTATCTAGAGGGCTGGGAGATATGACCAACTGACCCCAGTCTGATAGATAGCGAAGTATGGGAGGAATTGGCCATAGTACGACCACTGTTCGTGTGCGAATTGACCAAATTATCACTTATCGAGTGGAGGTATTTAAGAGGTTAGGGGGAATCTAAGTTCCTAACGGTCTGGTTCCCACTGTCTAGATCTAGTAGATTTGGTGCTTAATGACTGCTATTAGGTTGTCGAATGATCCCGGGTGACCTGTTCATCTTGGTGAGGAATCTAAGAACCATAGGCCATGACGAATCAACCAAAGGAGTCTGGTGATAATTAACCACTATATTGAATCTTCATATCGAGAATCAATTCATATTTGTATTCTTTATTAAGCTTCGTTTATTTATCTCTTTTCCCTAAATTTCTGGTGTCTGTGTAAGTAGAATAATAGCATATCTATGGATTATATCAACTTTATCATACCCAAATATTATCTAATTATCTTAGTTCTTTCAAGGTCACAGCTCTCTTGGGACGATACTCGGATTTACCTAAGGCTTTACTACATCTGATCAGGTACTCTGCCCGTTAGTATGTGTCTATCCTAAGTTATCTAAGTTTTATAAATATTAAAAGCAGGATGAAATAGCACATCAACGACATACCTTCTTAATCTCGTGCACAACTTTGCTTTTGTTTCACTGATGATAGAAAAACAGTAAATATAACAAATGCCAAACAATAATACAAAACATCACAATAATACAAAAACAATACAAATAATATAAACAATATGGATCATATATATAATAATAATCAAAAACATACATTCTGAATCTCCTAAACGTCTTTGTGGCTGCAACATACCTTCTGAATCTCGTGCACAACTTTTGTTTTTGTTTCACTGATGATAGAAAAACAGTAAATATAACAAACGCCAAACAGTAATACAAAACATCACAATAATACAAAAACAATACAAACAATATAAACAATATGGATCATATATATATAATAATCAAAAACATAACTTCTGAATCTCCTAAACGTCTTTGTGGCTGCATTTATACCTTACAGATTTGGATAAAATTTTATAGAATCATGCATATGATCAAATTGTTAACCGACCCTAAATATAGGCCTATAATATATCACCATATATATTCCTAATATATCCACATATAATTAAGGAGATAAATATGAACAGAAAAGAGATAAAGATTTATACCATTACAAAAACAGTCGTGTATATAAATTATGATATGAAGTATGTAACCAAAAGATTCATTAGCCTAGTTGGTTTGATTACTTGAGGCGTTTAAAGAGTATCAAACAGATGCAGGTTCAAACCTCACATGTGTCCATTTTTTGGATTATAATCTAACATGCATATGTGGCACCATAACTAAACATTGCCTAGATAGCATTACGTGGCAAAACGTGACATTGAGGTGGCATTACGTGTGAATAATGACATCATACACATCCGTGTATATATATATATATATATATATATATATATATATATATATATATATATATATATATATATATATATATAATCTAGATCAAATAAGATCAAACTTAAAGTTGTTAAAATGAGATCAAAATAAAATTTGACAAGCGACACTCTCCTCACAACAAAAATAAATTTTTTATCAACTACAACTAAAATTGTTAAAGTTTCGATAGATTTCTTTTTAAAATTTACGAAACCTAGATGATACACTTTCATTGGAAGTGTAATGTGTATCAGGTTTTTGTATGTGTATCAGATTTTGGAATGTTTATTAGTGTAATGTGTATCAGGTGTATCACTAATACAAACTCATGTATCATTTGGTTATTAGTTGTTAAAATGTTAATTTGTATTAAAATATTATTTTTATGTGTATTATTGCTAAAATTGTTATTTATAAATGTTTTAGTAGTTTTTTAGACTTGATCTTATTTTTACAACTTTAAGTTTGATCTCACGTTAACCCTCCCCTATATATATATATATATATATATATATATATATATATATATATATATATATATATATATATATATATATATATATATATATATATATATATATATATATATATATATATATATATATATATATACTAGATTTCAAAGCCCGCCCAATGGGCGGGCATGACTTATAATTATTGTCAACATATTTTTCTTTATCGTAAGAAGATTGATAAGAAATGTTTTGAAAGTGTTTTTTTTTTTCTGAAACAGTAATTGATAAATTACTTTACTAAATAGAGTCATACCTTGTTTTTAGAACAATTTCATCTACAATTTCTATGAAAATAAGACTACATTGCTTGAAAAATATTGTTTTTCTATATACATGCTTTAAAATGGAAAGATTATTAGTTAGATAAAAGAAATCATAAGAGCCTTTGAACCTATGTAAGAGACATTTTATTTATCGATGTGTTTCTTAATGGAGTTAATTGTCACAACCTGGAACAATGGCTTGAAACCAACTTCCTCCATTATATATAATATGATTTATTTTCCAAAAAAAGATAAATAAAAGATTATACAACAACATTTTTCATTCAAACACCCTCCAACACAAACTTAATAATAAACCTGCTATTATAAAATTGAATTCAAAACAATCACATATATACGGCACTCTTGAATCCGTAAATTATAAGAATTATCAATTAAGCTCATATTCGAGATATACTTACATTATTTTCAGCCCATTATGATTTAGCTCATATTTATCGCTTTGACCCATTAGAAACAAAGTATAACTTGAATAGACCCGGTTTTAGTTTGTCCAAAACCCATGTGTACATGGAAGGACCTCGTGTTCATCTCAGCACCCTCTTTCTTGAAACTTTCAATCATATACAAAGATTGTGTGAACTAAATAATTATAGTGGGGTGTGTGTGTGGGCGCATATGTCAGAGGCCAATGGTGGGGGTACGGGTAGGTGCTTAATACAAAGATAACAACTCACCATTTTATCTGATTTAGGGTTTCGTCTATGCCATTTTGGTATATCCCAACGTCGTTGCACATAAAATGCATTATTTCCACTTCCCAAAATTGCAACTACACAAACATGACTGTTGCGTTTTTCTTAAAAAAAAAACGAATTTTTTAACTGAGGTGAATTAGTTAGTGCATGAATTTAAACAAACCTTATGTGGTGTGGGAGTTTTCGCCCTCAAATTTTAGTGTCATGTAAGGTACATGTATATCCGGGTCAACCCAGCCTAACACGTGCCCAAACTTACCCGTTACCCAAACCTCAAGTAACCCATTACCACAATCTATGCAGAAATGGTGGTGAAAGGAAAAGTGAGTTACCAATCTTTTACTTGTCTCACATGCTTTTAATGCTTTTGAGTTTCGACATCACGTGGTGTTTAGAAAATAACTCAGCTGTCTGTTGGCATCCAAATGGATCCGAGTTGTTGAGTATTAGCCTTGACCAGTCATCCAACAAATGAGAAGTACATACCTTTGAGACTATATCTCCATTAGACACTTGAATTATAATTATATGCCAACAAATAATACGTACGTACATAATACTAATGTATCAAGCCTACAAATCCTTTTCACTTAAAGGTGTATCTTTGGCATAGTTTTCAAGGCATCTCAATGTATCATAGATTAGAAATTTATTATGAAGTTCAAAGATTTTAGTTTTACCAACTCTTCAAAGAAAGACATGAGCATTTGGAATAATAGACCTACAATCAACAAACACCATGGAAGAAACATTTATAAGATATCTAGAAACCCCCAATTTAATGACTCAAAATTGAAAAAATTAATAGGTACACATGTTAAAGCAAAGAAGCTCCACTTTCAAATAAACTACAAACTATTTACATGATTAGATATAGCTAAGAATACTAACTAATAAATCAGTACAAAACTTGTAGAAATGGTCAAGTTTAAAATTATGTTTTTATAATCATTACCAATCAAAAGAATTAGTGTGTTAGGGATGGCCATGCTAGCATTAGAGCAATTGATATAAAAGTATTTGATTATAGGTCGAAATTGATAAAATCATGTTCAGATATATTTGACACTAAAATGCAGGTGTTGTTGCTATTATTAGCATGTAAAAGTTGATTTAGGCTACAACAGAGAAGCCTAATATTGTTTATTATTAATTTAGTGGCCATTTAGAAGCAACAACCAACTATATATAAAAGTTGAATACATATATAAAAGAGCATGAGCAAAAATAAAATAAAATAAAAAAAGTAGGACAATGTGGTATAGTTTGAATTTTTTTCAACATGGACTTTCATATGAAAAACTGAAGGAAAAAAAAATCTTTCTTGTGAGTGAACCCATATCAAGATTAAAATGTAGAGACGTTAAATAGTCGTGACTGATTTTTTTTCTTTGGATTGGGAGTGACGCTTCTCTGTTGGAGCAATGAAATCTCTTCATTTTCCTATATGTAAAAAAACTAACTATTAGCATATTTATTGAACTCGAGCAAAAAGATCGTGCTTTTTTCTTTTCGCTTATGCACAAGTGAGTTAAAACTCATGATAAACAAACCTCACGAAGAAGTTGATACCTTGCGTTTGAGCCAACATAGCTTGAAATATTTCCATTAACAGGTTCAACATGGTTCGCATATTGTTTGCTTATTTAGGAGGGGTATATAAACAGTGGTTGCAGATGCATACGGAAAGCTTCCGGAATCGTCTTCTGATAATCTACTCTCGATCATAGGCTACAGAAACCAAAAGTAATTTAGGATAAAATGATGTTTCTTGCTATTATCTTCATTGTTTATCTTATAGTTGATAGAAGAATGTTGAGCATGCTTCTGAAATATGACACAAAGTAAGATTATACCTTTGAATTAATTTCTTTGAGTATAGTACTGGAACTGGATCCGGACATAATTTGTCTGGTGTACAATTGCTGAGTATTCACTCAAGAAACATAAGATTTATTAATGGACATACCAAAAAACATTGTGATTAACATGTATATTCTAGGATATGGCATATTTTATAATGATAAGATAGTGAAGGTAAAAGGTAAACCTCAGCTCTGATTGAATTGTCCGCAAGCATGTCGTTGGGTACCATCAGAAGATAAAGATGGAGCTTAAACTGAGCGCATGGCATATCTAGCAAATAGTTTGCATTTGCAAAAAGTCGTCGACTCCATAGAATATGGCCTTAGCTACTTGGCCCTTCAAAAAAATTTTGCAGCAGCCATAATGTTTAATTATGTACCGACTCCATAGAATGACTTTAGATTTGAGTAAAACAGTCCACGCGTTGTTGCGAGTTTTTTTTTCATAAATGTTTTTGGCTGCGTGGCTCTCTTGGTGGTTCGAGTATTGAACTCAAACCACGTGGCCCACATCTTGTGAGCTTTTTCTCTTAGACCGGGACATCAAAGTCCTTAGCCTATACAATTTAGCCTGTTTAACTGTTGCCATTAACTTTGGTTCATATGCTCTTTCGTATTCATCTTCACTTAATTCAGTAATCTCTCTTTGTGTCATCTCGTCTTTGATCAATATTTCGTTTTCATATTCCTTTAAAGCCTCGACCCAAGCATTAGCTTGATCTTCTCACACTGCAATTTGACAGACAGAATATCATTAAATCAGAGTCAATATTAAATATATCTAGATAGCATTAACAGTTTAATTTAGCTAACTATCAGTTGAGGGGTGCTCATCCAAAAATAAGAAGGAACATGTGCCATTTTTTTGGGCAAAACTTTGGTTTTGTAAACTTTTTAAAGGTATTAGTTTTTAATTAGTGACCAAACCTGACACAGTAACATGATTACAGGACACATGAATTGCCATGGTACATCAACACAGATGAAGTAAGGCTTATGCTCGAATAAAATGAAGTCATTTCAGGGTGTTTATGTATGTGCTATGTTCAAAATGATTATTAAAGTCTGCAAACATAATCATACCAGATGATTGAAGGCCACAATCAAGCTACAAAATAGTATAAACAAAAAGAGAAGGTGGTTATTTCTGCACTATTATAATGATCTGAAAAGTTAAAACATACTTGATTAGACCTGGAAGGCATGTCATTTTCATTGGTTAGTTGGAGCTCGTTTCTGGCTTCCCTTGTCGTTCTTTATCATATAATCACAAATTCGCTGCAAAAAATCAAACAAAATGATTTTTCTTTTTTCAAGTTTAAAGCAAATAGCTAATATACCTTCATCCCATCATTGTTATACAAATTTATACTTATACAGCTCTTCTCTAACGGCAATATAACTTTCCAACTCTTCAGCTTCTGTTACGCCTGCAGTTACAGGTTTGTAGGATTGCTCTACCGCATTCGGATTAACTTCCCCTCAGTTTCTTTTGTTAGAGGGATTTTTGTGCACTTTCTCTGGTTTTGAAGAGGACAAAGCCATAGCCTTTGGCCTTTCCAGTCACTTTATATGTAACAACTCTGCAAAAAAGAAAACAAACACCCTGATCTTAAAATATAATTGTTTACCTCATAGGCCAGTAGTTGGTATAGATCTTTGTTTTAAAGAAACAAAAGCATTTAAATTCAAATCTGCCTTGAGTCAAATGGAAATTTGGATTATGGGTCAGGGGTTTTTCGATGCTGCTGTCAAGAGGTGATTTGGTTGCTGTTAGGGGGTGTTTGGATGTTAGTGATAGTACTCGTTTTTTCTGTCTATTAGCCCTGTAAATAATCTTCCTTAGATAATAAAAAAATTAAAACAATAAACGACTATCCTAAGACCACATCAATTACACAATCTAAATAGCCGAGACACGCTTCCGTTAAAAAAATCTAACAAATCCTTACTTAACTATACTAAAATACCATTTCACAAATCAAAGCAACGCTATGTAAATAGTATAACACAACTTGCAATTAAACATACCCTTCAAATCTTAAGCAGCAACACCATCAAGCAGAAAGTAGCAGCAAGCTTCAAGAAAAGAAGAAAGTAGAAGCAATTAAAGAAAACATCGATTGATATGAAATCAGAATATGTTGAGTTACCATGAGGATTATAGGAGCCATATGGTTGAGGAGGATAAGGCGCCACCTGAGTTGGATATGGGGCTGGTGGATAAGACGAAGAATAAACCGGACCCCAAACCTGTTAGTTACAACCACCACATGTTCCTTTGTTTGAGCATCAATATCAGCCCTTTATGAAAACCATGTATATCATGACTTATAGCCATAAGATTTGTCGTGGACTTATAGACTATCTAATACCATTATTTTTTTTGAGAATTACTTCGACAGGCTCACAATATGTTCATTAAGAAAACAATCACTTTGATGAATAAGAACGACACGGCTGCAAAATGATGTTCATTTTAGCAAGGCTGGCTACCAAAGAAATCATCAGGAGGATGGTTTATGAAGACTGTGTGACGGATCGGTTGTGGTTGTGTATTCTGCTTGAACGCCGCACTGTAGATATTGTTACCTCTGGCGTCTTACTTTTCTGTTCCAAAATCAAACAACTTAGCAGTTAACATTCAAGAAAGTTTTTAGCACGTTGAAAAATTATCAATTATCAAACAATGGATGGACATATAGAAATTACCTGTTTCTTGATAATCATCTTATCAACTATAAAGCTTCCTTGAGAATAAGAATCTCCGATTGACATTTCAGAGTTTGACAATTTCATTCGAATGGAAGAACTTGCATCGCTGCTGCCTGATTCTTATTTGACATCATTTTGACCCGAATCAGTCCCCAATATCTGAAAGTAACTCTTTTTTTGGGGCTCAGTTCGACGGGATTCAGTCTCTTCTTTCATCATACTTTTGGGATTTCTAATCACATCAGTATCATCCTTATTGACATCCTTGACCAAACACCAACCTTGGCTACATCCATGACCCGGATCACAGATGCCCTGAAAAAGGAAAAGTAAATATATTAGCTAATATCGCGCAACTTCTGAGCCTATTCGTCATTCAATATCACATATCCTATGAGATATTTTCTTCAAGTTTGTTGAAAGTTATAAATGTTTAATCACAGTTAAGCAATTCAAAGAAATGTCCAACAGCTAGAGACTGTTCATATATAGAAACTCACATAGAGCAACTATCACTTCTGCCGTTGTATGCATGTCTAGAAACAGAACACACCCCGCCCTACATTGAATTTGTATAATCCCTTAATAGTATACACAATTCCTAGTTTCTGTAACTCGTAACAAACAGCAGTCATAGTTCTACCTAAGAAGCTAAACCTGTAATTTACCCGCATAATTCATTTTCCAGTGTCATTGTCCTCTAATAATGAACACGATACAAAGAGATAACACAAATGCTTAAAATCATGCCAGAGTTTCGGGGTTCAAGCTCACTTATAGCAAATATAATTTGTAAGAGCAAAAAATTTGGGTAACGATTTAAACATGAGCAGTCATTTTAAGTAGGTCAAAATGGGCCATGGCAGGTTGACCCGCCAACATTTCTTTGCTCACTATTCATTTGAACAAATTTAACATGATCTGGTACTGCCTTGAAAACAGACAAAAGATAGTATCATTAGTAGCAATAAAAAAGGAATCCAATTAAGGCAAACAATACGTAGATGATGAATGTAACCTTGGAGTTGTTAACTCTAAAACCTGTTCGTTATTTGCTGCCATCTTGAACAATACCGACAGCCATATTTCCTTCCATAACATGTTGTTAGATGTTCCTGCAGAACCAATGTAACTTGATATCATTATAATTGTATCACTACGTAACTGATATGATTTTAATGTGTAAATTTTACTTGCTTGCAGGGAAGTCACAACAACAAACATGCTCTAAATTAGATAAGTGGGTAAATCCATGAATTCAATTTGATTATTCCTTCTTAGTATTAAGCATAAAAAATTCATAGAAAATGGGTTAAACCAAAAACGTAAACTTAATTAGTGGCATACACTGTTGGTCCTATTGAACTTTCTCGTGCAAGAACTCCCTGCATCCACTTTCTTAGCAGCCTGTTTTGACTTAGCTGATTCTGACTTTCCAGCATTGGCTTTCTTACCAGATGTCTTACTCTTCTTTGCAGCCAAGTTAAGCATGTGAGAGAATGCTTTTGCAATGACAATAGAATTCCCAGTATCTAAACTTGTCAACACACTTCCAAGCTCCTCAAGCGTCTTAGGATCATGATTTCCTTCATACTCAGCGGAAAGCTCACATCACTCTTGGACCTACACAACGAAATATTACTACCTGTTAATTAATGCTTTAAGTTATCCCCTCAAGAGGGTTGTTTGGATGTGCATTTTGTGCATGATTATTGTGTCTTCCATCATGATGAAATTTGGATCTAAGTGGTGCATAGAAGTCAAGCTATCCAATTTCATCAACAACGACCTGCATTCAAACAAATATACATCAGCATGATTCATTAAGAATTCAGATGAATACATATACAATTGATGGTAAACAATTTAATCAGCATATACATCGTGAATGCTTTTAAATTCAGAAGGATGAAAAGATATTAATTCATTAGCTATGTAAGTTTGATTAAAAACCTTTTTCACCCATAAACAATAAGGTGAATCCATACTAAATCAGTAATTAAGCTAATGACCTGATTTATTACATCAACATTGCTATATTTCGATTAAATGTTATCAGATCATTAATAATCAAATTCGGGTCAGATTTACTTCAATCTAATATCCAATCCCAAAACACAAATTGGTGATTAAATCAGTCTACTAAGACCTACATAAACTAAACAAAACAATCGTCCTATAGGAATCATACCTGCAAATGGAGGTCAATTTGGGTCTAGGCAATCTACTGAGAAAAGCGGCCTCAAACATAGTTGTGGTTGCACATGCAGGTGGCCACAACAGGTTTATCTCCATGAATTGTTGAAGGTAGTGAATGTTCCCTTGTAATGTAGCTATGAGTTCCACGTATCTTTGGCATTGGCTGTAAAAAATGTGACATATTACAAAACATGAGGTATTTAGAAAACCCAAAAATGAAAGAAAATTACATATATATTAAACAATAAATAGTACAAAAATTGGCGCTCGAGGCATGGTGTTCTCATTCATTGACATGACTCCCTCAAAAGGTGCTACATAACAGCTAATTCCCACATGATTAATACTTGTATAACTATAAAGTCTGAACATCTATAACTTTGCCCAGTTTAGTTGCACAAAATCATATAATCACGAAGACGAAGCTAGACTTTCAATCATACAGTGACAACTTTAAACACCCTTTTTAAACATGAAATTATTCAAATGAAGTAAATCGTACCTTGTCAATCTACAACTCACCAGCCTGAAGTCAATAGAATGCTACTCTTAATCTCCCTCACGGTCGTCGTATTTGATGCAATTATCTGAATACCAAATGGTTCAGTTTCTCAACAATTATGTATGTTATAATTTTAACTAATTACATTGTGGATATTAGAAAAAAAGAAAAAAAAATGGTGAGGTTTAATAAAAAATTCTACATGACACCTGTGCTCACGGAGGTATAGCTTCATGTACTGATGAGAGCTAGAACTTCACATGGGATAGAGGCAGAATCATAGTTTTTGTTAACGTTAGAACTCGTAACAAATTACTAACGATACAGACATTGGAGCATGCATAACCTTGGATGAATATTTACCACACTCTGAGACTCAGATTCTATGAAGCATATGGGATTAGGGTTAGGGTTCTGAAAAAAAGTCATATAATGCCATTATTTTCTTTCACGTACGTTTTATATGTTTGATTTACTATAGGATTCTAATAAAATTATAGCCATTTATATATTATAGTATGCAACCTAAGTGGTAAATACACAAGTTATTAATGCTACTCTTACAAACAACCCAAGTTCAAATCTCACCATTGTCATTTTTTATAAAAATCGAATTTCACAAAAAAAATATTAAAAATTTATATAATTTATACATTAAATCCGAAAATTATATATGAAAAACATTTTTAAACATTTAATCTAATGAAACATAAATAATTTCGGAAAAAATTAAAAAATAGCCTAAAATTCAAAATTAATTAAATGTCTTCAAATAAAATAAATTTTAAAAATGCTTACATGGAAACAATGTGATGACATGGCTAATAATGAATTACTGGGCAATGAGGTGGCGTTTACGTGGCATTATCTAAGTGTAACGCCTCCTGTTATATATAATATAATATAATATATATATATATATATATATATATATATATATATATATATATATATATATATATATATATATATATATATATATATATATATATATATATATATATATATAGTGTATCTTTATTTTAAGAACCCTGTTAAGTGCGAGAACTGCGAGAACCCCCTTTTTACTCCTAGTTATACATAAGGTACATCATGTCAATGCATAATGGCATTTTTGAAAATAAATGTAACTTAATTTGATAGAAAAAATAAAGTAAGGGCAAAATGGGAATTTAATTGTTCCCTAAAAAATTGGAAGGAACAGGTTTACATCCATCTCTGCTCTCCTCTCTCACCCATTTATCTCACCCAAAAAAACACACCACGACTGAAAACCCACCACCGCTGAGCCCACCACCATCGAGCCCTTTTTCACCGTAACCCTCAACCACCGAAATCTACACCACCAAGAAAAATAACAACCGAAACCACCACATAAAGAAAGGGGTTTTAAGATTTGAGTTTTATTTGCATCTCTTCGTTAGATCTATACATATTAAACAAGTTTTGAAAGTATTCTTATATATATTTGTAGGTTTTATATGTAGATCTTAGTTTTGATAACGTTTTTTGGCATGTTTCTTGTTTCAGCCGCCGCCATCGCTGTGATTTTTCGCCGGATCTGCTGTGGCCGCCACCTAAACTTTAGGGTCGCCAAAAATGTAAGTTTTTTAGTATGTTTTTGTTAGATCTATTAATGTTAGACTTATTTTTATTAGATCTATGTGTTTCTAAAGTTTGGAGTTTTTTTTGTGTTAATATTTTTGGTAGAACCACGCCGCCGCCAACGGACTGCTCCTCTTAATGTTGCAAAAAAATGCTGGATGTTTATGGTTATTTTTATTAAATTTTGTGGTGTAAATCTTTTGGTTATTGGTTAAATCTACTGTTTTGCTGCCGGTATTGCTGCCGCTGCTGCTGTCGTCGACTGATGTTGTGGCCAGAATCATATTTTGAGGTTTGTTATTTAATTATTGTCGGACATATAAAGGGTGATAAACACAAAAAACCTCGTGTCGTCACTATAATAGGAATATTTAAATGTAGGTACATATGTGTTTTTTTGGCTCGTACATATATGTTCTAGGTACATATGTGTTTTTTGGCTCGTACATATATATTCTCTACAATTTTTTTTTGGTGTGCAAGTATGTTCTAGGTACATATGTGTTTTTTGGCTCGTACATATATGTGTTTCTTTGGTAAAATGTAGGTACACAAGTTTGGTTTGTGTTACATTAAATTTGTTCACTACTGCATATATGTTCTCTACTATTTTTTGAAGGTGTGCAATGCATATGTGTTTTTTTGGCTCGTATGTTCTTAGTACATATATGTTCTTAGTGCATATATGAGTTTTTTTTTTTGCTTGTGGTTCTCTACTGCATGTATGTTCTTAGTGCATATATGTTCTCTATTGTTTTCTTGAAGGTGTGCAAGTTATGTTCTTGGAACATGTGTTTTTTCTCGTACAAAATCAATAAAAACATGCATGTTTCATAACAATTATGGTTCAAAACATGCATGTTTCAAAACATTTAGGAATGGTGCATACATGTATGTTCTAATTGATGAAAACATGTATGTTTTAATTGTTTTTGTTCATGCTTGTTTCAGATTGATGAAAATAACGATATCATTGAAGACCGAGAAGTGGATGAATACAAATATACATGAAGATTTGAAGATATACGATTATTGCATATGTGTTTTTTGTACTTGTAATTAAATGAAATGTAACATTTAAGTATATGAATCTTGTTTTTTCTTTTATAATGGTTTATGTTTTTTAATTTATGCTTCAAACTTCAAAAAAAAAATAATAATGCTACCAAAAAAACATACTTGTACTTCACTAAAAAAAATCATACTTAAAAAAAATATACATGTACTTCACTAAAAAAAAATCATGCTTAAAAAACATGCAAAAAACAAAAAACATACATGTACTTCACTCAAAAAAAACATACATGTACTTCACTAAAAAAATGCATGATAAGATTATGAAACCATGCTTAAAAAAAAAAAAAAAAAAAAAAAAAAATCCGAAAATTTAGGAATACTTAAAATCGGGATTTAATAAAAAAAAATAAAAAATAATATAAAAAATTGTATTTTACTATAATACCCTTTTGGATTAATAATAATTTTTAATATTTAAAAAAATCTCATTGGTTTAGAAGGGTTCTCAAAGTTCTCGCACTTAACAGGGTTCTCAAAAGAAAGGTCCCCTATATATATATATATATATATATATATATATATATATATATATATATATATATATATATATATATATATATATATATATATATTTATTCATATAAATTTTAAAATTAAAATATATTAGGGTTTTTCTAACTTGTGTCCTAGTGGCACAAGTTAAGGGTACTGGCAACCATGATCCCATACCTCACCACTCACCAATAATATCATTCCACCTCATCTCATACCTCACCCATACCTCACCATACTTTTCTAGTGGCAACCATGATTCCATACCTCACCTAATTTTTTTTTAATTAAGTGTGCAACGGTCGAATATTTGAACAGGGATATACACGCTCCACTTCATACCGAATCGGCAATCTTTACCGTGCATCAACCATACTGCACCATACCACACAAGAGGCAACGCTGTTGCCGCACGGTATGAGGGCAAACCGTGCCCATACCATGCCCATTGCCGCTACCCTAAGCACACCATAAGTACATCAAAAGTACACAGGGACCTATATAAAAGTACACTTATCTGTACTTTTATGTGAATCCCTATGTATTTTTTCGTAGGCCCCTATGGCACAAAAGTTAGGCATCAAAAGTGCCTAACTTGTGCCCTAGGGCACAAGTTAGAAAAACCCTATTAAAACATATATATACCATCAAACTCAATTTTAGGGCTCACCCATTTGTACCAAACAAACCATTTTTACTATCAAACCCAAATCCTACATCGACCAACATTAACCAAACAGGCCCTAAACACTAAAATTATCATATTTACCCATTTTATTATTAAAGCAATTAAAACTCATTTCACATTACCATATACCCATTATACCCTTAAAATAATATTGCGAACAATGTTTTAATTAAAACATATGAGGATATTTGTTCTTAGTTCTTTCTTATGAAACTAACTGATAGAAGATGCTTATTTGAGTAAAAACTATATCAAACACTTTCGACCCACGCCCACTTAACCACTCATATACGGTTTCAATTTATAGTGTTATGCAACCACATGAAGTTCACAATTATAATTTTGACAAAGTGGGCATCTGAGACGGTTAGTAATTTAGGAGAGAAATGAGTTAAGATGTGTTTAGTTAATTTGGAATACTATATGTAAAAACATTTTGCAAATAGTTATTGTTTACAAGAAGGAAATAATACTTAATCTTAAAGAGGTCTACAAAAGTTTTTAATGTATTATCATATCTAAAATAATATTTCGACCATGATAACAAGTAAATAAAGATTCCAAATATGTTCATGATCACGTCACACAAAACATAATGCCAATTGAGAAGGGTATTATTGGTACTTAAAGATGTAAATTGAATTTTAATAAGTTAAATAATATATTGGTTGCGTAAATATGGCATTTTAGGGTTCAAAATGAGTATATATGAAATTAACCAAAATAATAAAAACTTTTCCCTAAAAAATTCTTTACAAAACATAAAACATGCATTTCTCAACTTAACAAGATAAACTAAAAAACTACAAAACTTTTCCCTAACAAATTTTCTTACACCCCTGGATGAGATCCATAAAAATCACCAATTTTCTAAATATCAAATAGTCAAATCTTTTTCACTTTTATCCGAAAGTTTTCTATCAATTTTCAAATTTACACTATCTCTCAACACACGCAAAACAAATTTTCATCATAAATCAAACAAGTTCATCACATGCTCAAAGGCATTAGGACAACTAGAACTTTTATGAGGTGCATTTCGTTAAAAGTTTAAAACTATATAAGACTTGGAACAAAAAAAATTTAAGAAAATGATCATTTCTTAAAAAATTTGGTATTTTTGATAAAATTTTACACTATGCATGAAAAATAAATGTGATTCACATACTGACATACACCTAACCTCCTCCAGCCACCCATGCATTAAGGTTGATAGAATTTAGTCAATCATGTCAAGCCCAAGTGAAAGTTTAAAGCATGAATTTTCAAAAAAAATAGTTGATTTGCACGCTTTCTATTTTGATTTGCACAATTAACTAAACAAGCAGATAAAGCATAATGTAGATAATGTATAACTATGTAATGCGTGAAGTTGAGTGTGTCAATCAAAGACATGAGTGTGCAAATCAATTTCCTTTACAAAAAAATATTAATTAGATGTCATCACACAAAACTCATTACGAGTATATATAAAAGATAAAAGAGGTGAAACCATAGTTTCTAATAAGTAAAAAGATAGGAGCAGGTACATTTGAAGATGGGAGAATAGCGATCAATTAAAAATGTTCACATGTAGCTTTCTTAAAAAATTGGATGTTAATTAAACATTACATGAATCGTGGTGTTAAAAGTTTGCTTATGTTAATTTATTTACTAAATGAACAAACATGAACAAGATTTTTTTTTTGTTTAGTTAATTGAAAAAACATGAACAAATTTTTTGTTTATACATTTACGTACGTGAACGTCCGATAATCCGTATGTTAATTTTCGTTCATAGTCATTTATTTGTTATGTTTGAATATTATGATGTTATCATATACTTTTACTAGAATAGATATACTCAAACAAACGGGAAAAAACATGTATTTATGTAATTTTTAAATGTTTTATGCTTGTTTTTATACGTTCATTTAGATTCGTTCATTGACGTCTGTTTAAAGTAGGGCTAATAACCTATTAAAGCACTATACTTGTCAAAATGGCAGTTCTGCGTAGCGAACTAAAAAAATAACTCTTCTAGACATTAATGTTGACATTTTTGTCTTTCTTTAAGTATTATGACCATTTTACCTTTCGAAAAATATTTCAAAAAAAAAAAAAAAATCGAAAAAAAATTCAGAAAATTTTTTTAATCTAAAAAATAAAAATACAAAATCGCATGTCACAAAAAAAATTATTTTCAGAAAAAAATTTCAAAAAAAAAAAAAAAAAAAAAAAAATCGAAAAAAAAAAATTGGAACAAAAATTTCGAAAAAATAGTATTTCGAAAAAAAATCAAAAAAAATATTTGGAAAAAAAATTTCGAAAAAAAAAAGTATTTCGAAAAAAATTCAGAAAGCGTAAAATGGTCATAATATGGTCATAATACTTAAAGAAAGACAAAGATGTCAACATTAATGTCTAAAAGAGTTATTATTTTAGTTCGCTACGCTGAACTACCATTTTTAACAAGTATAGTGCTTTAAAAGGTTATTAACCATTTAAAGTATTAATTAACGAACATAAACAAACACGAACAACCTTATTTTTTTAGAGAACAAACATGAATAAAAAAACATGTTTGTTTAAGTTTTCGCTTCCGTTCATTTTCCGAGATAAACTTAAAAGAATGAACATGAACAAAGCTTCATTTCGTTTGTCCGGTCCGTTTATGGCCCTATTCACAATGTCATTTTTTTGAGAGGCTATAAAGCAATCAAAGCATTCTTAGCTTCTTGCTAATAAAACAGATAGATAAAATTAACTTTTACCTAAAATTGCCTTAGTGTGTCATTTGGAAAAATTGTACTATCTAATATATTGCCGTTTCAAATGATATTTCTGGACTAATATCTCGATTATGTACGTTTTCTTTAGCTATGTAAAAGATAATTTGTGTATGAAAAAAAAGACCATATACATCAAGATTTTATTCGTGTACGAGCCACCTTTTATTCATATAGCTAGATACTACATTATACATGCGTGAATTATAATTTGGAGACCAACAGACGTAGTCTACTGGAAATTAAGGTTCCAGATCACTTTTATCAGTTATCACAATCAAATAGCTTTCTTAAGCTTGTGAGCCTCAGAAGGCACCTTCACATTGGTAGCTAACCCTAATGCTTCAAGAAACCGTATAAAATTCCAACAAAGGTCTATTTGCCCCCAATCTAACCCAAGTCTAGCGGAATACTCGAAAGCATGATGATTGTTATGCCAACCTTCTCCAAAAGTAAGCAATGCTACCCACCTGCATATGTTTATACTAATATCAAGTGACAACACTGTAAATATAGAAAGTTTGATCTTAAGTTTTGAAAGAGGTATACCAATTGTTTTTAGAGAGATCCATGGTGTTCCAAGCTCGGGTTCCCCATATATGGCATACTGAGTTCACTAAAGCTACTAAAGTGTAGCAAAATGTGAGTCTCACACCCTTCAAGAAAAAATTGCCTCAATTAAATCAGACGAAAAGCTTGTATATTATATCATGTCATACCATAAGAGATATAGTATTAACGAGGACTTTTTTACCCGCGCTCCGCTACAGGGAGTGAGATTTTAAGCGATTTTTTTTTTTAGTTACACATTCCTTATATTTAACTCATGGATCGTTTCCAAAATTAGTAGGTTACACAGGGAATGTTTATGTAATGTTTTGTTACACAAACAATCTTTAGAATTAACCTAGGGACTATGTCTCAAATCGTAAGTGTTTGTTACAAAAATAGTCCTTAGATTTAACCTAAGGATTGTTTCTGTAATCACAAGTAATGGCAGAGACGTTTTTTTGTGTGCAAATTTATGGACTTTTTTGCAACACACGTAAACCGGAAGTACAATTTGTAATTTTTTTTGTTACACAAATAGTCTCAAGAAGGGACTGCTTATGTAATCAAGAGTAAACGGTAAGGAACTTTCTTGAAATTTTATAGGGACTATGTTTATAAATTATAATCCTAAGTAAACCACATGAACTATTTTAATCATTTTGTTTGATGTTTAGTGTTCGTAAGCATTTGACAAATGTATATATTAAAACTGGTAAGATTCGGAAACGAAAATAAATTATGTAAATACATGGAAATATTGGATTGGGTTTAAACTTGAAGTTTACTTTTAAAATTAGCGTGTAACTGTAACTCGTGCGTACGTTGCGACGTGATACTTTGAGAAAAAATTCATATGTTGGAATGAGCTTATCATTTACATCAATTTCAGTTTCTTTAAAAGAAATTATCGATAAAGGGTTTATAAACTCACATCTACTAGGTTGGTGATAATTGGTTAGATACTTATTAAATAGTTGTAATAAGGGATTGAGTCGTAGAATAGTAACGTACTTTTCAAAGTGTCTCATTCTGGTATATGTACTTTTTTTAAGCTGTAGAATAGCAATGTACTTTCCATAAGTGTCCCGTTCTAGTACGTGTACTTTTTTAAGTCGTAGAATAGCAATATATTTTTCATAAGTGTTCCAATTTAGTACGTGGGATGACGTACCAAATTGGAACACTTATGAAAAGTATATTGCTATTCTACAATTTAAAAAAAGTACACGTACTATAACGGGACACTTATGGAAAGTACATTGCTATTCTACAGCTTAAAAAAAGTACACGTTCCAGAATGGGACACTTGAAAAAGTACGTTGCTATTCTACGACTCAATCCCTTATTACACACACGTATCTAGTATTTTTAGTGAATTATACATTTTGTCTTTCTTTTCTTTTCAAAGCTATATTTATATTCGAACAAATATGTTTTTTTTTTTTTTTTTTTTTTTTTTTTTTTTTTGCATGTTTACCCTTGGTAAAATGAATCCTTACCATAACCCACACAAGGTACGGAAATCCACCGAGAGCATATACAATGGCCGCAAATCCAAATATGTGATACATGTAGGTACTTTTGATAAATCTATAGAAAAGTTGGCTCTTTAGGTCTTCGACATTCTTACGTTCTTGATACTATAAATCACAGGAATATCAAATAATTAATTTTACTAGTATATTGTCTAAAAAACATATATGAAAATTGTATTTGGATTAAAAAAAAGGCGTTACCTTCTCCATAATGTAGGTGCTATCAAAAATCCAAAACATATAACTAAACCAAAATCCTTGCTTAGGAGAATGTGGATCTTTCTCTGAATCAATATATTGATGGTGGTATCGGTGCATGCTCACCCAGAATATTGGGTCCCTCTGTGATTAGGAAAAAAAATGTATCATCATGACTATATATAACTATTATCAATATGTCGAAACTCACCACATACGTAACTTAGTATACTTCTCATAAAATGTAAATTATTTTCAAGATCAAGAGTTTCTCACATTGATGTTAGATTATTTGATCGATTACAAATAGAATAAATATGTCTCTTCTAGTAAAAGTTCATAGCTCAATAAAGGATTAATTTTCATGGCTTATTTGATAACCATGACATAAAATTACCTGAGCAGATTGAACCCCAAAATAAGCAAAGGTGTATTCCAACCATTTGGGTAACTTGAAACTATGGTGAGCTAGATTCCGGTGATACGAAAGAGTTACACCAAACATGAAGCACAACACATAGCACCAAAATGCTGCCCAAAAGGCACCCCAGGTAAACGTAAACGGGGCAAAAAGGGCCAGCAAGTGAGCGCTTAAGAACCAAACAATCATTTTGACATCTAACGTCCTCCATTTACGACCCCAAAATAAGTTTCTCCTATTCGTCACAACCACATCAGACATGAATATCTTTTCATGTCTTGTTCCATCCCCGCCTTTCGAATTCAACGCAACTGAATTTGCCATCTTTGTACGGTCATGCAATGCATGCAACAACTTGTATTTATCTATATATAAGCGCAAGAATCCCTTATGTTAGTAGAAGATTGTTGAAGCTCAAGTAGGGGCTCCTCGGTGCTAGGCCCCTCTGCAAATCCAGTTCTTAGAAATAAGAGTTAACTACATTTTTTGTCTTTGTGGTTTATCGGGTATTTCATTTTCAGTCCAATTTTTCAAAAAGTATCGGGTTTGGTCCAAAAATGAAACATCCGTTTTGGGTTTGATCCATACTTACTAACGCCGTCAGTTTGACTATGTTTGACCATTATTTAAGAGGGCATTTTTATCTTCTCATGTATTATATTTTGTCGTAGTGGATCTGATGACGCCATATTTGTGACTGTACGTGTGTGGTTGTGTGTGTGTGTGTTTTCCTTTTTTAATTGTATGTGCAAGTGATGAATTTTTGTTGTTGATAAAGTGTGTGGTACAATGGATGTGTCCGTTTATGTTTGCGATAGTTTTTATGTTGATAAAGTAAATGGTATTTTGCGCATGTCATATTATCTAACTGGTCAAATAACAGTCAACGAAAATTTGGACCAAACCCGAAATTAGTGTTTCACTTTTGGACTAATCCCTAGACTTCTTAAAAAATATTGACTGAAAACGAAATACCCAGAAACCACAATGACCAAAAATGTAGCTAACCCTAAAATAAATTAGCAATCATCGGCCCCCTCATTGGTTGTAATTTTACTATACATGCCTTTATTTTATTTTATTTTTGAACGAATACGTGCCTTTATTGACTTTGTCATATTAATGAAAGAATTTATTGTCAATCAATTAAATTGTTACACCCCAAAAGATTCTTGAGCCGCGTTTTTATAGGAACAATTACAATGCTTTTACCCTTTTAAGACTTTTTTATTTGTTTCACAATTAATTTTTCAATAAATTTTAGGGTTTTATATCAGATAGGTTACCCAACTTTCCAACTTTGTTCGCCTAAGTTACCCAACTATTTTTTTGTTCAAACGGGGTATTGGACTACACGGGGTTGACATTCAGGTCACTGAACTTCAAAAGTGTGTTCAATCAGGTTACTATTGACGAAAATACCCTTCTTTTCATTTTTGTTAAGTACATAAATGGTCTCTCTGGTTCGCCCGGTGTTACTGATTCAGTCCAGTTTTCATTTTTGTTACGTTTTCGTAAGTTTTCATAAGTTTTCGCTTGTGTTTATACGTTTTTATCCATTTTTCCTCTTCTCGATCCGTTTTTATGTGTTTTTGTTCGTTTTTATACGTTTTCGGTCATTTTTTTTCCATTTTTATACACTTTCTTACGTTTTTATCCATTTTCATCCGTTTTTCCTCGTCTCGATCCATTTTTATACGTTTTGTGTGTGTTTGTTAAGTTAGTATAAATTACAAAGCACCTTTTTCTTAAGTTAGTATCACGACACCATAAAGTTGTCGAGTGTGTTTGTTTTGTGTGTGAAATCTGTACGTGAGAAACACCAATAGGGTTGTTTGGTTTGTTGCTTGGCTAACGAGACACACACGAGGGTGTGAGTGATGTTGTGTTGCTCTTGGTTAAACAATCAAACCACATAGGGTGTCTGTGTGCTCTCGGTTTAAAATAGAGTGTGTCGCTTTATTTTAAAAATGATTTTGCATAACGGTTTCGGGCATTACTTGGGATTTTGTAATTGAAAACGGATAAAAACGGATAAAAATGTAAGAAAACGGATAAAAACGTAAGAAAATGTATAAAAACGGAAGAAAACGGGCGAAAACGTATAACCACGGACGAAAACTGATGTAACACCCCCAAAATCACAATGTGACAGCGGAAGACTATTTGGGGTATTACTTAGAGGATCATAGTCACAAGTTATAGAAAACGGCTCTAAAGAGACGTTTTAATAAAAAGTAGTTACCATTTCATAAATCTCAGCGTTTAGAAACACAAAAAGGGAATACCATATGTTTTGAAGTTACACAAAAGATAGTTTAAATATTTATGAAATGATAACTTTAATTGAAAACAACACCACTTCAAGTGTCCCACGACGTCCGCTCCACGCCATCCCGAAATTCTAATTAGTACCTGAGATGAACATGCTTAAAAAGTCAACAAAAGTTGAGTGATATTCATAGGTTTAAATAATAAGTTGAACACAAGTAAGAGATGATAATTACTTCGAATACAATCACCATGGAAAACATAGATTATTATTATGCGCTAAGCTCATGACACCAAACTAACTGCATACACCTAATTACTGGCGTAAGTAATAATATTGCCCTCAGAGATGGAATTGCCAATTCCATAGTTAACCAAATATAGTGCTCCCCGGTTATTTCCGATAACCGAGTCGGGGTCGTTAATTCCCATAGTACTATCCACAATATTCGCGTTCACTAGCAAGTGATTAATGGTTCATGATGTAAGGGACTTATGGCAGGCAACTTAGGCTATAATAATAATGATCAGATAAGCATACAGTTTAAGAAAAGACTTGTGTTCTAGTTTATAGCATGTATCTCCCTCGCGGGGTTTGAAAGAAATAAGTAAAGGCGAGGCTATGAACTCACCTTAGCAAATGGTATCCGAGTAGTGTAAGGTCAAGTAGTATGAGCACGAAGTACCGTCACGCGACCTATAATTAGCATGGCAAGTCTTAGTTTATTGTTTTTATTCATGACTTAGTGTATTTAAAACGGTTGAAGCATTCTCGAGAGTTTGTGTTTAATAACGCTTATGTGGCAACGGTTAAGTTTAAATAAGTTTCGAAATGCTTATAAGTCTTTAGCTCTTGAAAGAGTGAGTGGGATAGTTTACGAAACATTCGTATAAGAGTTGGCTCGAGTATATTTATTAAAGTGGAAATATTTATAAATCAACTTATATTTATTTGATTTTGTTTAGTTTTGAAAAATATATATATATATATATATATACGCACAATATATATTTTATCTAAGTTGCGGGAAAATATTATATTTAGAAAAGCATAATATTTTCTAAATGTGATTGTCAAATAGGAATATGTATCAATTTTTATTTATGTGATGAAGACTTGTAAAAAAAATATAAATTTATTATCTTTTAGAAGTTTTAGGATGGGAAGCGTTAAGTGTAGATCTTGGAGGGTCCAAAGTTGTAAAGATTTATATAAGTTTCAAATTTTATAAGTATTTTAAGAAAATGTGTTAAGTGGTTCAAAGTAGAGGGTTGAAATCGTAGATATTATTGCGAGTTTATAAAGCTTATAAAAGATTTTAAGAAATATGACAAGAGGTGCGGAGTTGGGGGACTGGATTTGTCAAGTTACAAAAGTTACAAATATAACCCAAAAAAAAGAAAAGGGGTAACTGCCATGAGGCAGTCTCGAACCCTCACCATTTACTGCCAAGAGACACGCTCCCACCAACTGAGCTAGGGACCCTTTTGTGTTAAGTTTCTCAGTTTAGTTCTATTTAAATGGGTACGTCGACTGTTTCATGTTTGCTATATAATCCTTCTCGGTAGCAAGTTTTGAAAGTATTACTTTGTCAAAGAGTGATAGTAAAAAAAAGAATGGAAGAGCGCCACAAGTGGGTTTCGAACCATGGACCTTTCGCTCACAAGGCATTGTCCCAACCAGTGGACTAGTTCCACTTTTTGTGTTAGCTTCTCTTCACAGTGGGCTTAAATACATGCTTATGCTGCGTTTTCCTTTAGTAAATGTTTCACAGTAGGCATGCATGCGTGCGCTTGTGAATCGTTTATGTTTCAGACTTGTCGGATGAAAACACAAGTCCAAGGTGAGCCTTTTAACATTAATCCAAAGGTGTGTTAATACTCAAGTTAGCTTTAAGTTTATAGTTACTTAGTTACTTGTTTTTAGTCCAAAGAAAACTCCCATTAAACCGTAAATGTGTGTGTGTGTGTCGAGTAAACAAATAAGCACTAGCTTATTTTCTTTCGAGATGTTCATAAATATTAAGTAAGTTTCAAGATCACCACACAAGCTCGAAACACAAGTTCCTACTCACATATTGTCGAGTAGTATACAAGAACATGTTTCATTTTTATTTTTCAAACTTGAACATATTATTAGTATGTTGTGAAATATCAAATGTACATATGTAAGCTTATGCGTAAGTTTAGTTTAGGAAGGAGACCTTACAAAGATTTGAGTGAGGTTCGAACAAGAAGGAGACCAAGGACAAACTTTCTAACCCAAACTTGCTTCCAAGCCCCTAGCTTATTTCTAAGACTCTTCACCAAATCTTCCAAGACTAATCTTGAATACACTTAGAGGTTTTGGTGAGATTTTTGTAAGTGAAATATGTGATGAGCTAAGGCTCGTGGGTTTTTAAGAAGCAAAGAGGAAGAAACCTTTGGTTAAAGACCAAGAGTTTATATAAGCCTAGATACATGCAAAGTTGATTTCACTTGACTCTAGGTAGTATTAAGAGGAAACAATCAAATGGTTTTTGGTTTTAGATGGTATACGACAGTCACAAGGACAAGAGAAAGATTGAGGTGAGTTGTGTATGCATGGGAAACATGTTTCAAAGTCAAATGTCTAGATGCATGGTGGGTATTAAGTTTATTTCTCATGCATGTTTCAAAAGTCAATTGTATTTGCAATTTTTAAAGAGATGTGTGTGCATTTTGTAGGTATATTCGGTTACAAGGAACAAGAAAGAAATGATTTCAAATTTTTATTATGTATTTCGTGTCCCGTTTGAGCTTACATGTGAGTCCCGGCGTCCCGGTTTGACGCTTTTGACCAAACGTGTAATATATATATTTAGCATGTTTTTATAAAGGTAATAAAAATATAAAAATAAAATATTAATTCTAACTCGTAGAAATAATTATTTGACTTTAGCCATAATTAATTTAGTGTCGGTACGCGTGCGGCTCGTAAGACAAGAAAATTTCTTGTGAGACTGATTTCAGTTATCAGTAAATATCGGGCATGATTAAATGAGACTACTCGGAGTTGCATAAATTTTTATGCAATAAAATGAAGCGTACATGCTAAAATGCTCAAATAAGTTTTGATAAACAATCTAGTTTATTAATACGAAGGTTGATGATAGTGAAATTTTACAGGTGGCTACAACTGATGTGCCCGGTTGGTGCAAGTTTTAAATTTATAAAAGGTGAATTACCAATATTACCAATAACACATACGAGCAAGTATACTCGTCCGTTATAGCAAGATTATGAAGGTAAGTCGGGATCGTTCGCAGGGATTTGAGTGAATCTAAGCACAAGTTTGAATTAACGGAGTCTTTCAAAAACATATAACAAAGCAAATAGATATAATGAAATTCAGATGATTAAAAACTACACTTGCTTAAACTAGTATCATATCATAGATTAATGTGATTGTATTAACTACTTAACATGTTGGTTGTGATAATTAGTTGAGAACTAATCTATTGTTCTTACAAGTTAAACCTTCGTCAAGATTTTAGTTCATAAAAACAAGCTTTAAGTTTAACCAATCAATTCAAGATCAATTCAAGTTTCATAAGTCTACATACATAAACTTAAACACAAAAACATCCACTTGTTCATCAAATTGCTTAAGAAATGGTCAATACAAAAGGTACCCGATCATAGACAAAAGGCTACAATTAATTTTCAACAACTAATCTTACGACCATTTAGATGTTTCCAACCAATCCAATTTGATAATCAAAAAGCGTTTCTATTACAACCACACCTTAGTTCCTTTGTATAATCAAGAATAATGGGTAAAAACAATCATCCATAGACAAAATGATTATGACTAGTTGAATAATACGAAGTTCTTTCGACCCCAACGATAATTACCAATTAGCCAAACTTGATTAACAAATGTCACTATGAAACTTTAGCACAATTGGATCTTAGAATCAACTTGAAATTGTATTAAAACATGTTAACACAATCACTAACTAATCATATAATAATCAACATCATTTAAGCAAGTGTATAAAGAAACTAGCCACTCATAGCAAACATGAACATAAACTCATAACTTTGATCATTAGAAAACATGATTAAAAGTCTTACAATGCTTGGAATAAGATTACAAATGATGAAGTAATGATTCCCAAAGGATCGTGGTGGACTTCTTAGTGTTTTGGCCTCCAAAGGTGGAACTTCTGGAACTCCAAACTTCTCTGGATTTCTAAGGACGAATTTCAGGAGGTTAAGGCTTGGTTTGATGAGTAGAGAGCTTTTTAATTGAAGTGTGTCTCATATGCTCACAATTAGCCTCTATTTATACTAAATCCAAGGCCTAGGGTGTTAAATGCTTGACTTGGCCTCCAAGGAGTGAGGAAGGGACTAGAATACACCAAGAGAAGGACCTAGAATCGTTTGGATGCAAAGGGGAAGCTTAGTGATGAAGATTTGACAACTGCAGCTTCTCCAACCGGATCGGTCATACGACCAACCGATCCGGCTGGTCTTCAATAATAACACACCGACCGATCCGGTTGCGGGTTGCGACCGATCGGTCGGTTATGGCAAAAACATTTATTCCGACCAAATTCCAACCGATCCGGCTGAAGGTGTAACCGGATCCGGTTGGATCTTCTGAGATATGAAACTTGATCTTTCTCTCTTTACTCTGACTTGTAGAACTTGGTTCTTCAATCACTAAGGTCTTCAAAGGTACTTGGGATATGGCTTTACTGAGACGGGAATCTTCGATTAACTGCATATTTCCACATTTTCCTCCATTTCCCTGCACTTGGTTATAAATACTAGACAAACATCTCTAGTTACGATTAAGTACTAAAATCACACAAATATAACCAAATAACAGATATAAAAGTACACACAATGCTACTAAAAACATGCACAATCTGAGTGTTATCAAATTCCCCCACACTTAAACTTTGCTTGCCCTCAAGCAAATCTAGGACAAACATCCACTGGTACCAGATCGTGATTATGAAAAATGTGATGCAAATCAACCAAGTATAAATACGAGAGAAGATTCATCAATTATGCTTATAAAGGTGAAACATCAAGATGTTTGACAATATCCAATGATTTTCTTGCATGATTAACATTTCAAAACACCTCACGAAAAATAATGGAATATAATTCACTCAATCACTCATTTTTAGTGGAGTAACAAGATAAATCACACTCATTGCTCAGTCATGATTAGATTATTACCATAAGCTTGTACAAGAAACAAAACTCCACCGATGTGGCGTGAGCACCAAGGAAAAACATCTAAAGAGGGCTTTTATTCGGGTTATAATGAAAGGCTAAGGGTTAAGGGTATGGATAAGGCATGGGAATGTTAATGAAATTGGTGTAAAAATAAAAATGAAATCAAGTCTAATACCCATGTTGCTAGCTACCAAACATTCCACGAACCAAATAAATGATTTTAGCTTTGCTTTATTCTTTTCCACTTTCCTCAGCTTTTCGCCATTGACATGACAATTGTTCTACGAACATAGCACATTGGCTATTATTTCCATACTTTCAACATAATTTTTTTTTTTTTTTTTTTTGAACATAACTTAACGTAACGCATGGCTCAATCAATCACAAAAGAGGTGGTACTCATAATCATTTGAACAATCTTCACTTTCCATGAAACTAGCAACCAACCGTTAGACATTGATAAGGGGTAGGCTAAGGTTTAAAGTGTAAAATCTTTTTGTATTTTCTGGGTGAAGCAAAAAATGAAAGGGATGGCTCAGAAGGTGTAACTAGGGGTATCTAGTGCTAAAAATGAGCACTACAAATGGGTCCATGTGGGTGGTTAACTAACCGATGTGGTTAGCTAATATATCATTAGATGTAAAATGGAAGGCCATTTGGGTTAAATCCTAAGGTGCCTCTTTATCACACGAATTCACTTATATCGCACGAATGCAATCTCACTGCGGTCTGATAATGATTTACAAGCACAAGTTCTAGAATAATTAAAATCACCGGCACACTCATAGCAGAAGATCTAAGCATAAAAAATGTATGCTAATAAGAAATAGGCTTAAATCCTCACAATTTAGTGGAAAGGGTATAATATGTGTTAGCAAATGTTATCGATCCAAGAATGGATTGCAATAGTAATCGGAACACATCTCGAAGTTTCAAATATTACCAATTTTACCAGTGGAATGATCCAGTTATTCTAATAGATAATCCTAAAAGTGTGAAAACAACTAGATCACAAGGGCAAACAAAATTTTAAATTTTAGCGTGAAAACTCTAATTTTTCCTATTCATCCCCCCACACTTAAGTTAGATATTGTCCTCAATGAAAAACGAACTTCAAAGTATAGAAATAGGGAAAATAGAGATGAAACCAGATATGTCAATGAGTTTATCAGCTTAAAATTCTTTCTTCATTCCTGGCGTCCACTAGAGAAATCATCACCTGCACACAATCTTATAAACAAACAAAAGGTTTTATTAAAAGGTGGCACCCCCCACACTTAAGTTCAACCAAAGGTTAAAACTTTGGGGAGTGACCACAGAAAATCAAATCTGAAACACACGGGTTGCCTCCCGAGAAGCGCTTGTTTTATTACCGAGTCATCAGCCTGACTCGATTCTTCCCGAATTTATTCAGCTGCAAGGGCAGCTTTGAACATTTTATAGAGTTCGGGGATGTACATGAATTCTTCACCAGTATCTTCAATATCGTCCCAGACGAATTCAGCAGTTGGTTTCCATGGAACAGTTTGTGGAATTCTTCCAGGAAATGGTGCTACAAAGGTGATAGTTTCGAATTCATTCTCATGGTGTTTCCAGGACACTGCCGCAACTGAAACTTCATTCGTTTGCTCCTTATCGTAGTATAACTTGATTCGGTGTCCATTAACAATGAAACTTCCACCTTGTTTGTCATAGAGTTCGACATACCCAGATGGATATCCATGTTTAACGACATATGGTCCAAACCATTTTGGTTGTAACTTAGGAGCTTTGAATTTGAATTTCATGTTAAAAAGCAGAACTTTATCTCCGGCTTTGAATTCTTTTCGAATTCGTAGCTTTTTATCATGATAAGCTTTTGTTCTGGCTTTATACAGTTTGGAGTTTTCATAAGCTTGGAGTCTTAATTCATCGAGTTCGTGCAATTGCAGAAATCTTTTCTCTCCAGCTATTTTGAGATCGGTGTTACATTGTCTGAGCGCCCAATAAGCACGATGTTCAACTTCGAACGGCAAATGACAAGTCTTCCCATACAGGAGTCTGTACGGAGTTGTACCAATTGGTGTTTTATAAGCCGTACGAAATGCCCACAGAGCATCATCAAGTTTTCTTGCCCATAAAGACGGATTGTCTTTTACGGTTTTTTCCAGTATTCTTTTGAGAGCTCTGTTGGTATTTTCGACTTGACCACTAGTTTGTGGATGATAAGCAGTCGCAAATCGATGATGAACTCCATATCTTTTCATGGTTTTTTCCATTTGTTGATTGCAGAAATGAGTTCCACGATCGCTTATGAGTGCTTTGGGAATTCCATAACGAGCGAAAAGCTTTTTGAGAAAATTAACGACGACACGAGCATCGTTTGTTGGTAAAGCTTCAGCTTCTGCCCATTTGGACACGTAATCTATAGCAACGAGAATGTATTCGAATTTGTGGGATTTAGGGAAAGGTCCCATGAAATCTATTCCCCAAATATCGAATATTTCACACACTTGAATGCTTGTTAATGGCATTTCATCCCTTCGAGAGAGATTGGTGGTTCTTTGACAAGCGTCACAGTTTTGAACAAGTGTATGTGCTTCTTTGAATATTGTTGGCCAATAGAATCCAGCATCAAAAACTTTCTTAGCTGTGGTGGAAGGACCATAATGTCCCCCAGTTGGGCCATGGTGACATTCGTCAAGAATTTTACGAGTTTCGGAACCAAAAATACATCTTCGGATCATCCCATCGGGACACATTTTGAAAAGATATGGCTCTTCCCAAAAGTAGTATTTGAGTTCCGAAAAGAATTTGCTTCTTTGAGCATGAGTTAGTCCTTTTCTGAGAATTCCTCCGGCGAGGTAGTTTGCGAAGTCAGCAAACCAAGGATCGTCATTTCCGTCGATGGTCATGAGAGTTTCATCGGGAAAATAATCATCGATTTCTTCTTCTTTCAACTCCTCAAGATTAGGATTTTCGAGACGAGATAAGTGATCAGCAGCAAGATTCTCTGCTCCTTTCTTGTCTTTGATTTCGATGTCAAATTCTTGGAGTAACAAAATCCATCGAATAAGACGTGGTTTAGCGTCTTGCTTGGTGAACAGATATTTGAGTGCTGAATGATCGGTAAAAACGAATGTTTTTAAGAGCACAAGATATGATCTGAATTTGTCAAAGGCAAAAACGACAGCCAGTAATTCTTTTTCGGTGACGGTATAATTTTGCTGGGCACTATTCAGTGTCTTGCTGGCAAAATATATAGGCCGAAAGTGTTTTCCTTCGCGTTGTCCTAAGACAGCTCCAACAGCAAAATCGCTTGCATCGCACATAAGTTCGAAAGGTAGTGACCAATTAGGTGAAACCATGATGGGAGCACTAGTAAGTTGAGATTTCAGTGATTCGAAAGCTTTTATGCAATCAGCGTCGAAGTTAAAGATAGATTCTTTCTCAAGAAGTTTTGTCATTGGACGAGATATTTTGGAAAAATCTTTGATGAATCGGCGGTAAAAACCAGCATGTCCTAAAAAACTTCTAACGGCTTTGACGTTAGTTGGTGGTGGAAGTTTTGAGATGACATCGACCTTTGCTTTGTCGACTTCCATTCCGGCACTAGAGATTTTGTGGCCAAGCACAATTCCTTCGGTTACCATAAAGTGGCATTTCTCCCAGTTGAGAACAAGATGTGCAGCTTCGCATCTTTTGAGCATTTTATCGAGATTAGAAAGGCAAGCTTCGAATGAATCTCCAAAGACTGAAAAATCATCCATGAAAACTTCCATGGAGGTTTCTAGCATGTCTTGGAATATGGCGATCATACACCTCTGAAAAGTCGCGGGTGCATTACAAAGACCAAAAGGCATACGCCGATATGCGTAGGTTCCAAAAGGACAAGTAAAGGTGGTCTTTTCTTGATCGTTAGGATCGATGGGAATTTGGAAATACCCTGAAAATCCGTCGAGGAAACAAAAGAATTTATTTCCCGCTAGTCTTTCAAGCATTTGATCCATGAATGGGAGTGGAAAATGATCCTTTCTGGTGGCTTTGTTTAACTTACGATAGTCAATACAAACACGCCAACCGGTGACAGTTCTAGTCGGAACTAGCTCATTTCGCTCATTAGTTACAACCGTCATTCCTCCTTTCTTTGGAACACAGTGAACAGGGCTTACCCAAGGACTATCCTCAATTGGGTAAATGATTCCAGCATCAAGAAGTTTAATGATTTCCTTTTTAACAACTTCTTTCATGTTGGGATTGAGTCTACGTTGACGTTCTACCACAGGTTTAATCCCTTCTTCGAAATTGATTTTGTGTTTGCAAAAATTAGGACTAATTCCTGGGATATCAGATGTTTTCCAAGCAAAAGCTTGTTTGTGATTTTTGAGTACGGAAACTAAACTTTCTTTCTCATCATCCTCGAGCAATGAAGATATGACTACTGGAAGAAGTGAGTTCTCCTCCAGATAAGCATATTCAAGATGATTTGGGAGAGGTTTGAGTTCGAGATCCGTGGGTGGTTCTTCGATAGAGGATTTTATTCGCATCTTGTCATTGAAAGTGATTTCCTCAAAATTTTCTTCCTCTTCCTCTATTTCTTCTTCTTCTGAGTTATCTTCTTCAATTTCTACTTTCATGAAATCATCAAACTCTTTGTCAGAATCTGTTTCATTGATTTTTTCAGAAGTAGTCATGAATGGATCGGATTCGTTCAGTAATGCATCTAATTCCTCATCAGTGACTTCATCTATAACATCGACGTTAAAACACGTGTCATCACTGGAATGTGGGTAGCGCATTGCTTTATCGATAAGAAAAGTGATTCGATCTTCCCCAACTCCAAGGTTGAGTTCTTTTCCTTTAACTTTGATGATTGCGTCGGCGGTGTTTAGGAAAGGTCTTCCTAAAATGAGTGGGACTTTACTATCTTCTTCCATTTCCAAGATTACAAAGTCTACGGGAAAAATGAATTTGCCGACTTGAACAAGCATATTCTCAGCAATTCCCACAGGATATTGATAGGAATGATTTGCCAATCGGATGCTCATTTTCGTTGGTTTCAGGCTGTTGTTGCACAACTTGGAGTAGAGTGAATAAGGCATCAAATTGATACTTGCGCCAAGATCGGCTAAAGCATCACATTTAACGTTATTCCCGAAAGTACATGGAATCAGAAAGCTCCCAGGATCTCCGAGCTTTGGTGGAATTTTGTTTTGAACTATGGCTGAGCATTCTTCGTTAAGAAAAGTTGCTGATATTTGCTCAAGCTTGCTTTTGTTATTAAGAAGTTCTTTCAAAAATTTCCCGTAATTGGGCATTCCGGCTATAACATCAACGAGAGGAACATTGAGTCTAACCTCTTTGATTATTTCGATAAACTTCTTATAACGCTCTTCCATCTTCTCTTTCTTTAGGCGTTGAGGATAAGGAATTTTCGGTGTATACGCCTTGACGGGTGGAATGTCTTTCTTTTTTGTGGTTTGAGTTGTGTTTGGTTCTTCGTTTTCATCCTCACTATCAACGGTGATAGAAGTATTAGGATTAGGTGGTGGATCGTACGAGAGACCACTTCTTGTGAAAACAGCATTGATGTGTTCATTTCTTGTTTGAGGTGGACGGTACGTCTTATCATTTGATGGTTTTGGATTGGATTGAGTGTTACTTGGCAATGAACCAGATGGTCTAGAGGAATGTTGGTCAGAAAGTCTGCCAAGCTTGTTTTCAAGATCTTGGATAGATGCTTGATGGTTTTTCTGTCCTTGTTCAACTTTGGCTTTAAGATTGAAAAATTGATTTTTGATAAAATCATTTGCGGATTTTTGACCAGCCACGAATTCTCTCATGGTTTTTTCGAATTCGGTTTCTTCTGTCTTTTTGTCGGAATTTTGTGGTGGTGGATCGTCAGTTCGTGGTTGAGAATCACGGTTGTCATCCCTTGGTCGGCGATCTTGCCAATTTCCAGAATTTCGACCGTAATAATTACTACGATATCCTCCTCCACGGTATCCTCCTTGAGCGTAATTTGCTTCTCCTTCTTTCGGTCCACCCATAGGTTTATCGTCGCACTCGGACGATGGGTGATTTCCTCCACAATTGTTGCATCCATCTCGCATTTCTTTCATTTCATCTTTGATATCCTTGTATTGCGAGTTGATTTGTGAGGTTAACGCTTCCATCTTCTCCATGAGTTTTGAGGTATCGGTGTTTTCGACAAAAGCAACGGTTTTTCGGAGAGGTTTGGTTTTGGAATCTTTGGACCAATCAAGTTTGAGAAGTACTCGATCTTCGAGCAATTGATGTGCATCATTAGGGGTTTTATAGAGAAAAATTCCTCCAGCATCAAGGATGCCTTAAGAGATTTCATCTAGTCCATGGTAAAAGATTTGGATAATGGTTCCTTTTGATAATCCATGTCCATGACAACTACGAAGTAAATCTTTCATTCGAAGCCAAGCTTCGACAAGTGATTCGTTTGGGTTTTGGTTGAATGCACGAATTTCTCCCATTAATCGATCAAACATGGCAGGTGGAAAGAATCGGCTTACAAAAGCTTGCCTCATCTCCTCCCAAGTATTGATGATTCCTGGGGTTAATTCATTGTACCATACTTTAGCATCTCCGGCGAGTGATGATGGAAAAAGTTTGAGTTTAATGGCATTGACATCGGTGTCGCCATAACGGAACATGCCGCAAATTTCGATGAATTCGGCAATGTGCTTATGCGGATCGGCCCGCGCACGGCCATCGAATTGTCGGTCTTTGATCATAGAAAGGTGATGTCCCTTCACGGTGAAGTTGTCACCAAGGTTAATAGCAACAATAGCACTTTCGGGTGTTGGTGCTACGGTTCGGTTGGTTCCCCACATGGGTTGATCGTCCGCCATGGGAAAAGGTAAATTGGTGAAAGGGTTGTAAACAACTTTGGCTTCAATGAGGTTATCAAATGGTGGGTTTGGTACTCTTGGTACACGATTTTCCAATGGTATGAAACGTGTTCTCCTTCTTCTTCGAATCAAACGTTCTGGGTTGGTAAGACGTGTAATTGGTTCTATTCCCGCTGCTCGAGTGTTCATACAATGTCCTAGAGAATCCAGGTAATATCTAAACACACGGACAAACAACGAAAACAGTTTATATGGAACAGAGGAAGGTAACCGGATCGGTTGCGGGAAGCGACCGATCGGTTAGACCTGTTGAATGATGGGTAAACTCGTAACCGATTCGGTTGAGGGGCAACCGGATCCGGTTAAGGTTTCTGTGAAGAAAAAAAAAATTTATCGGCTGAGGGAAATTCAAGAACTTGTTGAAACACAATCAAATCCCCGGCAACGGCGCCAAAAACTTGATGTGCCCGGTTGGTGCAAGTTTTAAATTTATAAAAGGTGAATTACCAATATTACCAATAACACATACGAGCAAGTATACTCGTCCGTTATAGCAAGATTATGAAGGTAAGTCGGGATCGTTCGCAGGGATTTGAGTGAATCTAAGCACAAGTTTGAATTAACGGAGTCTTTCAAAAACATATAACAAAGCAAATAGATATAATGAAATTCAGATGATTAAAAACTACACTTGCTTAAACTAGTATCATATCATAGATTAATGTGATTGTATTAACTACTTAACATGTTGGTTGTGATAATTAGTTGAGAACTAATCTATTGTTCTTACAAGTTAAACCTTCGTCAAGATTTTAGTTCATAAAAACAAGCTTTAAGTTTAACCAATCAATTCAAGATCAATTCAAGTTTCATAAGTCTACATACATAAACTTAAACACAAAAACATCCACTTGTTCATCAAATTGCTTAAGAAATGGTCAATACAAAAGGTACCCGATCATAGACAAAAGGCTACAATTAATTTTCAACAACTAATCTTACGACCATTTAGATGTTTCCAACCAATCCAATTTGATAATCAAAAAGCGTTTCTATTACAACCACACCTTAGTTCCTTTGTATAATCAAGAATAATGGGTAAAAACAATCATCCATAGACAAAATGATTATGACTAGTTGAATAATACGAAGTTCTTTCGACCCCAACGATAATTACCAATTAGCCAAACTTGATTAACAAATGTCACTATGAAACTTTAGCACAATTGGATCTTAGAATCAACTTGAAATTGTATTAAAACATGTTAACACAATCACTAACTAATCATATAATAATCAACATCATTTAAGCAAGTGTATAAAGAAACTAGCCACTCATAGCAAACATGAACATAAACTCATAACTTTGATCATTAGAAAACATGATTAAAAGTCTTACAATGCTTGGAATAAGATTACAAATGATGAAGTAATGATTCCCAAAGGATCGTGGTGGACTTCTTAGTGTTTTGGCCTCCAAAGGTGGAACTTCTGGAACTCCAAACTTCTCTGGATTTCTAAGGACGAATTTCAGGAGGTTAAGGCTTGGTTTGATGAGTAGAGAGCTTTTTAATTGAAGTGTGTCTCATATGCTCACAATTAGCCTCTATTTATACTAAATCCAAGGCCTAGGGTGTTAAATGCTTGACTTGGCCTCCAAGGAGTGAGGAAGGGACTAGAATACACCAAGAGAAGGACCTAGAATCGTTTGGATGCAAAGGGGAAGCTTAGTGATGAAGATTTGACAACTGCAGCTTCTCCAACCGGATCGGTCATACGACCAACCGATCCGGCTGGTCTTCAATAATAACACACCGACCGATCCGGTTGCGGGTTGCGACCGATCGGTCGGTTATGGCAAAAACATTTATTCCGACCAAATTCCAACCGATCCGGCTGAAGGTGTAACCGGATCCGGTTGGATCTTCTGAGATATGAAACTTGATCTTTCTCTCTTTACTCTGACTTGTAGAACTTGGTTCTTCAATCACTAAGGTCTTCAAAGGTACTTGGGATATGGCTTTACTGAGACGGGAATCTTCGATTAACTGCATATTTCCACATTTTCCTCCATTTCCCTGCACTTGGTTATAAATACTAGACAAACATCTCTAGGTACGATTAAGTACTAAAATCACACAAATATAACCAAATAACAGATATAAAAGTACACACAATGCTACTAAAAACATGCACAATCTGAGTGTTATCAAAAACTTATGAAAATTTACGAAAACGTAACAAAATTGAAAACTGGATTGAATCCGTAACACCGGGCGAACTAGAGGGACCATTTATGCACTTAACACAAATGAAAAGAAGGGTATTTTCGTCAATTTAGTCATTCAGTAACCTGATTGAACATATTTTAAAGTTCAGTAACCTGAATGTCAATCCCGTCTAGTCCAATACCCCGATTGAACAAAAAAATAGTTAGGTAACTTAGGCGAACAAAGTTGGAAAGTTGGGTAACCTATCTGATATAAAACCCTAAATTTTATTCATCTTTCGAAAAGTCATTTGTACAAATTCTCTCCAATGCACAAAAGTTTTTCATACATTTTGTATAAACTATCCTTAGCCCCTGAAGCTGTGCGCTTCTTGGATCGGGTTCGTAAGATTGTTCGCAGCAATATATCGGCCCCGAGGGGTCACGATTATGTTTTCAGTAGAATAGGGTTTGCTATTCAGAAAGGGGTGGCGGCGCAGCTTGTTGCCCGCCTACCTACCACCTTGATGTAAATCCCAAATTACATTAATAAAAGAAGTCTAAAGTTATATAAATAAACTAAATACATGCATGACGTGTAGTTGCAGTTATGTTTTTTGTAAATAAATAAATTAACACTGCCATGAAATAAGATAAGTGATATTTGATGACGTTGAACTAAATATAAATTCCATGTTTTTTTTTTTACCTGGGTTCCGACTCGACAACATCTTATGGTACCCTAGTTGTTCGTCGGTCATGCCTTGTGTATTGCGATAGGATTCGTAGTTAGTCTATCCTTTTTGAAGACTTGTACGATTCATTTATCTCTTTGATGTGTTCATTTACCTCATTTATCCGAGCCATCCGCATCGTGTTAGTATTGTTAATTAGATCTCTTAACCCGTCTTCTACTTCGATGCTTGAGGTAGTTCCTTTTCCCTTTTGTTTTCTAGATGCTTTTTTCCCATGGGACGAACATGATTTTATCTTCTATGTTGATGCTTATTTGTCGATATGATGATGAGGTGTAACTACCCAACGCCGTAGTCTTTATTCTCTTTGTTTGATCCTCATTTGTGCTTATCCCGCTCCATTCAGGTTGCTCTTTGACAATTGCCTACACATGCTCAAGATGCTTTCTTGTGCGCAGAGTAATACAATTTCCTTGCAATATCCTTTACTTGGTCATCTCAGCAGCCACTATGATATTGCCTTTGAACGTCAATAAATATTTGGTTGAAATCATTAATAAAGGGGAGTAGTTGATACTAATGCACCTTTACTTTTGATTGCGTTCTTCGAGGGAAAGATTTTCTATATTCGTTGTAATAGTTTGTGATTCGATGCCAATAATATATTCCTTGTTGCGCATTTCCGGTTACATTGTTTGTGGAAATAGTTACCCATGCCTTCATTAGTAATTCCTCTTCACCTTGTGACCAAAGTTCATTTTTTTTTTTTTTACTTTTGTTTTATTGCTTAGTGGGGTCAAGATCAATATTTTCAAACTATTTTTAGAGGAAAAGGTGGCAATGTTGGGGTGTCATGATCAGTATTTCTGAATGTTGGTGTTGTTTGTTGTGAATGTTGAAATTGGACAAAACCAAGAGGTTGTGCTCATTGATTTGTTTGTGGTACTCATCTTTGGTTAAAGCCTTGCAAATATCCAATCATCTCATCGAGTGGCCACCAAGTATTAACTATATCAAAATAGAGGAACAACCCCCTTCGACTATATCCACCTCATAACACGTCCTTCGTAATGCCTGAAATGAACTTTTACGACTACCGATTTACCAGTAGCGGTTTGATCAAATCTAAGCAAAAGTAATAAGACAATATTAATAAAATGCTATATATCTTAGGTCTAAGGACATAAAGACTTAACAACTATACGTTGTCATTTCCAGGGTCAAAATCAGGTTTAAAGGTCGTTATTTGTGATGCAAATGATTATATCTCGAAAAGTGCTACAAACGTTATCTACAAAAAGTATTTCAAAGTATATAATCAATGTTTAACATGTATGGACAACTATATAAATGACATTTTTTATACCATTTTTTAACTTTACATATACTCTTATCAACAACTTTATTTTAGTTTAAATTATTTATTTATTTATTTATTTTTGATTTTTTTTTAATTAGGTATTCACGAAATGAACATGGACTACTCAAATGTTTGGCGTTGATTACATACCTTTGCTTTTCAAAACTGGCGCACTACTCGGAGTACCCTCCCCAAAGGAAAAAGATGTGTTTGTCAGGTTCGGTTCTTCTTGGTTGGGTTAGGAGGGTTCGACCAGAAATGCTATGCTTACACACAAGACTACCCCTCTTCCCGAAAGCTTCGCCGTGACTACTTTACGACGACGGACGACCGCCCGTAGGGGTTTACTGTACAAGGCCCCTGCAGAGAAAAAGCTTTATTCTATCTACCAGTTGGAGAAGACGATACATGCACGCTTATTATTTTAATAGTTACAAACCAAATTGTTTATCGTATCATGGACATATTACTTATTATTCATTTTAAAAATAATAGAACTTATTTACATTCATTGTTGTTGTTAAAATATTCACACATGTAATTATTTAATGAATGATTACTTTTAACTAGGGCTGAGCAAATGACCAAACGAACTGGACTGACGGACTGACCGAGACCGGACTTGACCATACCGACCACATTCGGTCCGGTCCTTGGTCCCGGCTTTTGGGATAATTCGGTCCTCGGTCCGGTCCGGACCACAAACCAACTAATTTGAGCTAATTTGGCCTTGTTGTACCGGACCGACCGAATGACCGACCGGACCGACCACATTCGATCCTGTCTCGGTCCAAGATTTTTGCCGAAATCAGTCTCGGTCCGGTCCGTTCTTGGCCGGTCCGGTCCGGTTTTTAGACCGTGCACACCCATGATTTCTCGGATCCATAAGCTAGTATTTGAGAAACTTATTAAGAGAAAAACCTATACGAACGCTAGAGTTTAGCACTTAATTCATCTTGTTTGTTATATCTTTTATTATTCGACATGAGAGTTCTTGTATACTTTTTCCTAATCCGATTTTGATAGCTTTAACAACTAAAGTACCTGCATAATTGAACATGAAAAAGATAGATGACAAAAAGTAGTTGTCAGCCGAGTTAAGCTTATATGCTTTTTCTTTTGGGTAAGGGGACCCCGGGAAAATATAATAACCGACTACGCCACGAAACCAACTTAAAAAATTGATGGAATTGCATATTAATCCTTTCAAAAGCTTGAAATTACGTATATATCCGACCAAAACTCAAAATTGCAAATATATCCTTCCAAACATTTAAAAAACTCGTACATTACAAAATCCATTTTGCAAAATCTAACAAGACAATCAAATACCAATTGGTAGAAACATGATAAGAGGAGGTTTGTAGCAAGGGATCTCATGTGCATAATTTTTTGCACCAAACATGTAAAGCAACTTGAACCCAAACCTCCGCGCAAACATCAAAAAGCATATATTACAAACAAAAGGTGTAATCACATTTCACTCAATCCAGATTAAAGACTAACAAACCAACAAAAGGTAAACAGAAGACAATGAGATGACAAACCTTTCCCGTCACACTTTTGTATAAGATAAACCTAAAACCCTTACCTTATAACACACACAAATCCCAACCAAAAATGAACCAAAGTGTATCTTCACTATATAAACACACTTATATGTGATGTTATAAATAAATAATCAAAAACAAGCATTGACAGGAATATAAATGAAAACCGCATATAAAAATTGGGAAAGAAAAACCATGTAGCTCCATTGGGGAAAACTGGAGGCGGTTGAAAAATGCAAACAAAAACCTGCATCGAGCATATCATATAATAACTATGTTAGCAACATAGCAGTGTATAAAGATCCAACTTGTTTCATGTTCTCTATTTGTGGGCCAAGTTTCAATGAAGCAGAAGTGATTAAAGAACAATCAGGGATCCAAATAAAAGGGATTAACTATGAGAACCTAAGGGTGCGTTTAAGCACCCTTGTTTTCTACAAAATGTTTTGTACAAAACAAGAAAACTAGAGACTGCGTTCAAATCAAACTTTTCCCATCACATTTTCTACAAAACACAAAACATGCATTTCCCAACTTAACAAGGGAAACTACAAAACACATTTTTTGGTATTTTCCTTGTTTCCTTTGCAACTCCCCTTCTTTTCTTCAAAATAGAAAATAGTGTCACATGAATGTGTTTTCTACGTTTTGTGGAAAAATTTAATCCCCTCTTTTTTTTTACAAAACTGAAAATAGAAAATTAAGAAATTTTTCTCCAACTAAACGCACTCTAAAGTTCGAGGTAAAAATGTCAACCCATTTAGTAAGCGAATAGTCAATTTGAAATATAATGGGCCAGATAAAACTTCAGCTAAAAAAGGGAATCCAGTCAAAACGGTTGGAAGGGACACAACATTTCAGAGAGAAACAATTATGTAATAAGAGAAGTTGTAAAGAAAAGCAAAATCAAGAAACGACTGGCTATAGAATATTTTTCTCAAAAATAGCGTACCTGATAAAATAATGAATCTCTCTCGCAAGCTGAAACTTCAACAAAGTATAAAAAAATCCAAAGAATCCCATTGGGGAAAGGGCCTTCTTTACATGGCAGTTTATATTTTTGGTTCACTTGATTATGGTCAACTCTTTGGCGCAATGGAAGCTAACGCATTTGCATGTGTAGGTGAGAGACTACCCAAGAGAGGTTGCATCTGTTGACCATATACCGATAATAGATGAGCAAAAGCTCTTCCTATCAACACTTTCACTTCTGGTGTTTCAAGTGGAGATATAGCCACTTGTGCAAAAACATTAATCAAATCCGGAACTAGAGGAGCAATCTGCTAACAAGATTTAGAAAATCAAAGTGTCATGCATAGCTGAGCCAAGACAGAAACAATGGATTAAATGTAATTGGCTCAAAAAAATATATGACATAATTGTTATATGTATAACACAAATAAGCTGTTCATTTTAATATATAAATTCAAGCACACATATAAAACTTATTAGATGTTTGTATCTTGATACCATCTTAATTTGACAGAATAAATTTTCTCAAATGGACTAATTTCAGTGGTAAAGTAAGATTGGAAAAATTAAAACCAACTTGAGGAAAAAAATATAAAGACCCCTTGCTTAGTTTTTCGACATACTCAGTTTAGCAATTCGTTGGTAATCAAAGCAGTAGCGAGTCGGGTTAGTTTGGTTCAAGCCAGGTTAGGGTGGCTCTAAACCCTTTTTTTCTATTCTTAATCAAATAAAAATAACTTAAGATGTTTACGAACTGAAAATACAACTGGTCCAATGAGATTGTAGAACAAGGGTGCAAATACCATACTATTTAAATACTATTATCATTAGAACAGTAACTTTGAGGGACAGAAGATTAGATTTGAAACAAATACCTGTGGGTTAGATGACAGAACAAGGCTGCAAATACAACTATACACAGGCATGGATTCCTCGCGATCTTCCTTTAAAGGAAGAACCTTGACGAATACAGGGAGGACCTGAAGATATAAATATATTAAAGATAAATAAAACACTTTTTGACAACAATGCGTTAGGGTTGCCAAACTACAATATGAAGGATATGAACCTGGTTTAATGGGATGGACTCTTGGTGGGCCATAATCATCCTTGCAATTGCTCCAGCAGCATTGTCCCTCACTGCCGCATCTGGTTCAGATTCTCCAAACAATGGATAAAGGCAACGTAACACATCGCCAAAGTATCTGTAGATAAGGCAACAGCCGCTCATTATGTCAAAAAAATCAATGTTCAACTAACATACTATTATACTAAGAGAAAATCGCCAAAAATTTGTCAGTGAAACAGCACTAGAGAAAGAAAGATCATAGAAGGTAGATGTTGCAAAAATGGACTTGTCCGATGAAACAGTGGAGGTGACAAAATGGACGTGCCGGGTTAGCCCAAAAAATTCTTTCGAAAAAATGTCTAAACATTATTGTTATCCATCACACAGAAACTCTCTGGTGAAGTAAAAGGTTAATTACAGTACAATTTAAATTTGGCAGAATAACATTTTCACCCTTCTGCCAAAACATAAATTTGTTGAGTTTTGCAGTAATACTTTTATGAAGTACGGTAATACTAATATTGAAAACTTAATATATTATACCTACCCTTTTTTTCGATGTGAACAACTATTTTAGGACATTAAAATATTCAGAGACAATACTTATAGGACGAAGGGATTCTTGTTACAATTAGTAACTTAACCTTATAAGTAGAATGATTCACCAGATTGTATGCAGTAATACACAATTAAGGTGACTTTCGACATGTTGGGCTTATATACCATATATCCTTCCTAAAGTTTTTAAATGTTACCCGTTTTGAGATAAAACATACCCCAAACTGACCCATTCATAAGTAAATGGGTCAGAATTGTACCCGTAACCGAAATTCAACATCAGAATAGCAAGTTAATAGGTCAAAGCAGAAGTATTTGAAGTTGAGAAATACTTTAGACTGGAGACACCACCATTTTTGCACAACTCTCCAGCACAGAAAGCAGCATTTCTCCTATTAGTTTCTGATGATGAACCTAACTCTTTAAGTACTAAGGGCATCACGGCCTGAAACATAATGCAATATCTCATAATTAACAATTAAAAGAATAAAGTGGCATAAAAAGATTGTCATGTGAAGAGACAAGAAAGTACATCAACATAGGTAGCGATTGGAGCACCCATATCTTGAGCAACTTCTGCAAGGCATGCAACAACCATTGTCCGATCTTGTGCCGACCGTGAACCTTTCTGCATGATGACCATTTAACATAGTAAACAAAAATGAAAGAAACAGTAGTGGCATAAATGGGCTGAGCTGTTCGGTAACTAGTCAAACAGGTATTTTTTGGCACAGGTCCGGTCAAGTTGTCCTAAAATGCTTTTTTTCAAACATAATCGCAACATTTAGAGTAAATTACTAAATATGCTCCTGGTGGTTTGCTCAAAATCATTGAAATTGTGCCTCCCTGAAACTAATAAATGGTCCCTAGGAGGAACAATAGTTGTATAAAAGATCCATCACTGCATCTCAAGGACCAATATGCAATTAGTTTCCGGGAGTGACGACTTCAGTGATTTCAAGCAAACAATAGGTACCATTCTAGTAATTTACTCCAAAAATTAAAACTTAGTGTTTAGATAAAATAGTTTAACAGGTTTAATATAATCAGCCTACATCAACCCATTTGCAAATACATGCATCACAGATGACACCTCTAGAAAGAACCAACAAACTTTTCAGCATAAATCTTAGTAAGCTCACCGCAAACTTCATTAAAGGATCAAATAGTTTTGCAAAGATTGGTGCGAAGTGGGAACCCATGGCTTTAGCAAATGCAGGAATGAGATCTGAAACAGCATCCATAAGCACTTCATCATGCCCAGTGTCATCATCATCAACATCACCATCAGATTCTATTTGTTGACAGACTGCTTGCTGTCGAAGCAAGACCAAAGTTGACTCTACAATCTGAGGCATATCTGAGTGGCAAAACACAATTATTAGTTTACAGTGACAAATTATTCTAACATTAGCACGTATTAAAGAATACAATTCTGGAACTCGTAATTTTGACCCAAGCATCTATAAATGGGTCGATTCTCGCATTTTTCAAGCTCAATATGTACTTATGATGTTTAAGACCTCCTAAATCATTTTATTCATTTCAAAGAAATAATTCTAATTAAAGAGAGTATTTTTTGTGATGATGATAGATACTGATTATTTACATTGTTTCAATTTTATTGGATGTCCCCAATGGGACAACACTAATTATTGACAAAATACGTTTCATTTTGACTTGTTACCCAACTTGCCTAATTAGCTACCTATAAACAAAACCACCAATGTCCTTACAAGGTTCAACGGCGACATATCCAAAATCTTTAATAATGTCTGCTACACTCACGCAAGCTTGAGCAACCACTTCCTTATCATCATCTTCATTCATAGTCTTGATATAAATTGTCATTATAGAATCTGAAATTTTTAAATCATGAAACAATAAACAAACTGAGTCAACAACTAGAGATTCAAAATGTGGTGAATGATAATCTTTTGAATAACAAGTTATCCACTAACCAAGAAGTTCTTTTGCCTTGGGTGCTCCGTCCTGCAAAACAGCGCAAAAATTAGACAAACACATTCACATAGGTTACAAAAACTTCTAGTTTTGTGTGTGTGTTTTGTTAGTGAGAGAGAATAAGCAAGTTAAGATCAGCATTTGTTTAATGATCATACTGTCTGCCCATGTGAGCAGACAAAACAAGGACTCCAGATAGAGGTGGCAGCTTCAAGACTTTGAGGTCGGCAAAATGGGCGAGGTCGAACTCATTTGCCAAAAAAAAGTTTCATTCCAATCTATTTTTAGAAAAGATGATTATAGATACAATATTATTTATATAAATGATGAATGCGTTATAAATAGACTTTTGGCGAGTTGACCAGCTGAAAATGTTGTCCAGTTTTTTTTAATCAATGATGAATGTGTGTATTATGATTATGAAATACATATTCTTAGAACAATCTAAACCTTCAAAATAAAAACAATTTAGGAGGTTGTGCGCATTAAAAATAAACTTTGGGGGACTTTCAACCTGTTCACCTTATAGATTACTTTCTTAATTGGCCCATTTGATATAAACCACAACCCAAATCAACCCATTCTTAAGTACAATGGGCAAAAATTTGCCACCTCTAATCCTATACCAAAGAATATAGCTAAATCAACTGGAAATCATCTCAAAAAGGAAAACAGGTAACAGAACACTAACATTTTGACCTTGGAAGACTGCATGAGCAGCTATTAAAATATCTGCCATCCAAAACCAGTAACACGTTAAAGCTGAAATGAACAGTGCATTATAACAAATAATTAACAATAATCCTTTATTACTTACTTTTTAAGCCAGTGATGGCCTGAAGTCGAACATCTTCATGAAAATAGCTAGAATGTTTCACCAAAATCCTCAATGACTCTTCCAAATATCTTGAGATCATTAAAGAACTACAGCTACAAGTTGAGTATTTTTTGAACTTAAAAAACGTAAAGCATTTATGAGCACAAAGGATACGGAGCATAAGCACTCTTTGTATGTAAAGCAAATAAACCAAGGGCTTGAGTTGCAGCAGCCTTCTCATCTAGAACACCTGTTCTTATACTGATATTCCGCACTCTTGGCTCATCATGAGCTTCATCGTCAGATGATACCCCTCCAAATCCATTTGCATTCTCATCATCATCATCAGAATCATCAATATCAACAGCAGACCCATCATCAAGGTTACAAGATGACAACGCCAGAGGCACAACATGTGGAAGATACTGTAATGTTATGTCATATATCAAATTAAACGTCGACCATGCCAGCAGGATAACCCGAAGTAGCATAGATATTGATTATAGATACCTGAACCATTCCGTCTTCCAAAATTTCTGCTACGTTGCTGAAGAATCCATGAGTATACTCACGTAGTTCACTGTACTCGAGCCCAAATCCCTGAATTGTAAATTTACTTGATAGTTAAAATGATTGAAAATAAGCCCTAACATTCGCACTGGTAGCAAAACCCCAGTGGCTTCAAGGGGTTTGTCCAGATTTAGTCTCTACTTTTTTTGTTCAAGTGAGTCATTTTGGTCATTTTGTATCTCGTTTGGGTCATTTTGTAACCAAAGATCATTAACCGGCTATAAAAATGAGAAATTTCAAATTCGTGTAAATAGATGTTGGAACAATATATAATGTTTAAATTGGATTTAACAAGATTTTGGGTATAAAATGATCCAAGTGAGACACAAAGTCATTTTGCAATTACTTCTTTGTACAAAAAATGTAAAATGGCAGAAATGAAAAAGAATCTTTTTAATTTATGCAATAAAACCTATGTCTATTGACAACAAGATTCAAAACACAAAGTAATCTTGCAATGACTTCGTTGTACAAAAAAGGTACAATGACTAAAACGGGACAAATGAATTTATGCAATAAAACTTATTTTTATTGATAGTGTTTTATGTCATGTCCTGACCTATTTCGACTCGTATAAATTTACACTGTTAACCTGTTACCCAACCATAAGACGAATTTCGCAAATTTAACTTTCACATAGGAAAAATGAAAGAAGTATTACTGAAATTGCAGCTTCAATAAAAGGGGGTAAAATTGGTTCCATCCTTGCCCTTCCCACAACCATGGCAACTATCCCCACCAGCTCTGTAGCCCTTGCTCGTGAACAAAGGTCCTCATCATTTGTAAGCACCATAAAGTTTTTCATCAATTCCAAAACCCGTTCAGCATATGGCAGAAATGCTTGCTCTGCAGCAGATGCAACTGAACCAATTGCAGACTACAAAAAAACAATGAGAAGTATTACTCTTAGATAATCTTATTATTGTATCGATATATTAGAATTAGGATCTTAAAAATATCAATTACCAAATTCAGTTGATTTGGTTTCCTTATGTAATCATTGAACATGGTGTCCACGTTATCTTAGTCTATAGATATATGACTTATTAAACTTAATTCATATGCATTAATCATCCATCTATGTTTTAAGGTATACTATCAATGTACAAAATTCAATTATATAAGCATGGAGGTGGCATTATTACCATGCATGTTTCCTGCAACATACGCTTGCTAGTTTGCAGGGCAGTAAATAGTCTTCCCATCAAAGAATCAAGAAAAGGAAGGATTTCTTCACCCATGTTCTCACAAAATGCTGCCAACGCGTAGTATGACTTTTCCTGCAAAAAAGATCGAGTTGCTTCCATTGAGAATATGAAAATAACATTTTCTTTTTTCAAAACAGCAAATTGCCTAGCAACGTAACGTATTTGGGTACAATTTCTATTCGCAATAACCAATTTTGTTTTCCCCACAAAAACCTCACCTTTTAATTTTTTTTATTAAAATAAGATAATCACTAACCTTGTCAGAAGAATATCACATTAGTCAAGATAATAGAACTTCATCATTTTGAGCAGTAATCCGTACATTACAATTTTGAGGGATTTTATCAAAATTCTCGAAAGTTTTTATGCTTTTTTTGGGGAAAAAAGAGATGATTTCCTAAATGAAATTTACCAGAGTTGGTTAGGCTTGTATATACCTTGACGTCATCAGATGAATCTTCTAAGGCGTTTAGTATACTAGGAAGAACAGTTTCATAATGGGATGTAATCTCAGGTTGCAAATACTCAGCAAATTGACCTAACGCAAATGAGGAAGCTCCTCTTACAACCTGTTCAGGATCCCTTAAACCCCCTAACACAATATGAAGAACGGGTCCAAGTTTTTCTTTCATCAACTCAAAACAGCCCTCTGACACAACACCCAAAACAGTGACTGAAGCTTCTCGAAACTTTGGGTCAACGCTTTGACTGCTCAAAGTAGCAAACTCCAAAACAGGTGGAAACACATGTTTTGGTATCTTTAAAGACAAGGTATCAAGAACTTCTGCAGCAGCACGATCTGGGGCCAGGTCATCATCTTCATCCCTATTGCTTGCTTCTGTAAGCAATGGACATAGAACTTGAAGGATTGGGATGATCAACTTATGCTTCTTAAGAGAACTAGACTTGTACTTTGCGAGCCATGAAATGATTTGAATAGCCTGAAACATGAAAGGTGTTAATAGTGGAAGCAGTGGACTTAGGAGAAATGTGAAGAGAGAATGCGGTTTCGTCACTTTGACAAATTTTAACTTTTAGTAGACCAGTGCATAGTTCATATTCCCCCGATGTTAAAAAATTACTTATCTAATTCATTTCAATATGAAGGAGTTGAAAATGAACCGGTATTTGTTAAAATCTTTATAGCACACATACGCGTTAAAGACATAATACCTTACCAATAATATTTATGCATGATTATCAATTATGCGTGGGTCTAACAACTTAATAAGAACTTGAGATTACTGCTAACCTGATGACGTGTGCTTGAATCCAAATTTGGACTTGAGCAAACCTCAAGAGAGAACTGGACTATGGCTTTAACTGTATCACCTAGAAGGGGTGCTGGAGACTCTATTAGTTCGTCAAATATCTCAAAAGCAATTATTGCAACATCTTCGTCACCAGAAGCAAGGCATTGTCTTGAAACATTTAAGATGCTGGGGATAAATTCCCGAAATTTAATCTGCATGTATACGATAGTGGTGAATCAGTAAAAAACCACAGGGAAAAGCGGAAAACATCTCAAATCTGAGACTAATGATAGAAGGAAAAAAAAATGAAAAATCATATGCAAAGGAAAAACTGGATCAATGTGCTGTCATAAGTTTGCCAGGCAAGTCATGTTCGTGAGATTAAAGAAGCGCAGCAGGACACAAAGAAATAAAGTAAATCCGACATGTAGTATTTCAACATACTGATAAAATTAAAAAAAAAAAAAAAAAAAAAAAAAAAAAAAAAAAAAAAGCAATGACTCACCAAACATATAAAGAAATTAAAGAGCGCAATGTTTAATAACAAATTTCCATAAGAATTTTGAACTAGACAGCTCAACGAAGACAACAAATTTGAGTACGTATGACAGGTCATTTAGAAAACAGGTTTTTTTCTAAGTTAAAGTAATTGTAATGTTACAGCTCATAGTAAAAACTGAAAAAAAATGATAAAGCAACTAATACAGCCTTACAGATCACAATGATTGAACGAGGCAACCGAGCAAAAAGCAGACTTACCACTTCATCTTCGTCATTCGTGAACTCTATAAACGAGCCAACCGCCCTGTAGAATTAGTACAGTTCCATTGTGGAACAGAGATTGTATTAGAACTCCAATTGTTTACAGGAAACCTATATCACAATATGTATATTTTTCTGTGATTAATCACTTGTTCTAGTATAGAATATTACTTGAGGGCAGCCACTCGAACACTATTGCTAGTCTCATCTTGTAAGCACTTGAGTAAAAGTGCTTGTAAATCGGCAAAATATGGTTTGAAGGATTCGCCAATTGTCTCAGTTAAGGAGCTGAACAATATCAATGCCACCTAGTTCATAGAAAATTATACAATTGTTATCGTCATTCAAGGAACTCAAAGTATATGCTGCTGGATAGTGAAAAGGAAACTGAAGATTGCAGCAATCACATGTGTATACATCCAATCTTTAGCTACTAATTACTATCTGAAAGTCCATTGAAGTTGATACAATTTAAGTAACCTTGAAATATTAACTAATAAAACAAAGCACCTCTCTATGGTCTTCCTGTGCACTCTGACTGCACTGAAACAAAAATGGCAGCAAATCTGGCCACTCTCCAGTAGGGACGGCATACTTTGCAATGATACTCACCACATTTGCACTGGCTCGCCTCACAGGTGGACTGAAATTACAAAATATGGATCAGGCAATATTACTCTTACTTTGTTAAGAAGATTAGAAGAGGCACATGATGATGAGAATACATAAACACAACTTAACTAAACACATTTACTGCACTAAGCAGATAAGATATTCATTTAATAAGTACCATAAAAAAGTGGACTTCCAGTAACCTAAGATGATTTTTGTATCATTTTAACATGTCATTTACCTGTTACAACATCCAAAATATTCCTTTTCAATTTCATCTCTTTTCATCAATGTTGTTCTTGTCCCATCCACTATCGTCTCATACATTTTCAAATAGTGACTTTCATACTAATAACTAAGTCTTATACGGTGCTTGTTTAAGCATTAGTCTCTAAACAAACATTACATTTCTATAAACTAATACAAACACAACCTTTTAAAGTGTCCAATGACCAATTAAATTCTATCATATCTGCAACAAGCATCCGTAAAATCAATCTCACAAAGTCTAATTAAAGTGTCCAATGAATAATTAAATTCGGGTTTTGGGGTTAACCCGAATAATATTTTTTAACCAGTATAACCCGGCCCAAATAAGCTTACTCATTTAGGTAAGGTTGGGTTAGTGGGGTTCGGGTATTTTTAGAGTAACCTAACATAAACCAAACAACAAATTCACAACATGTGCATTCAATCAATAACAACATAAACATCAAAAACAAAATTAACTACCCGTGCTCGATATTGATACTTCCCATCCTAAGCATCTATTCAATTACTAGTACATTCACAATAAATTCCACAAATTAAAGTAACCTACCATCACATCACATAAACATCAATAAGTAACTAAACTATATATATAAATAAACAAACAACAATAATAACCGCTTTAACTAACAACCTATGTTCCACTTATTAAAGTAATGTCCATGTTGTCTAAAAAACATTTTTTGTTTCGTTAACCATAGTTTCCGCCCTTTTGCAATTTGCCCCCCCCCCCCTTTAATGAACCTATTTGTAGTGTAGTTTCTAAAAACTATGTTTGCCCCTACGACCATAACCGACCCCCCGCCACATAGACTAACTTAACTACATTCGCTCGATACTTCGAATAAACTATATATAACAATTAACTCCCACAAATAAAAAAACAACCTATGTTCCAACGTAATACTCTCAATCAAGCTCTGCTTCACAAGCTGCCTCAGCTGAGCCGACAATTTGGGCCAATGACCAGTAATCTTCTTGCGCAAAAGGACCGCGGCGAGCTGGCGAACATTCGGGGTTTTGGCGGTGCGTAAATGATGCACGAGAGCTGGGACAACTTGCGGATCTTTTGCTAGGCGTTTTATTTGATCTTCTGCTTGGCGTCTTGCGTCATTGTCGGGCATTAAGAACTGGATTAGGAGTAATTCTAGGGATTGTGACATGGTGAGGGCTTGGGATTGAGGGTTTTGGAAGTGACGGCTGTGGGAAAGTGGGGAGTGAGTTTGGTTGGGGTTTTGGTGTTGGGGTTTGTGTAAGTGTGTTTGTTATGTTTCGTCCCTTTAGAATTGAGATGTGTTAATAAGAGAGCAAGGTATGTGTCAATAGGGTCGGGTTGACCCGACTTAAATCCAAGCTGAACTTTTTAGGTCATGTTAAATTGGGTTAGAAAATTTTGGTCAGGTTGTTTTAACCGAACCCGATAATTTGATAGTATTATCAGGTCGGATTACGGTTTGATAATTAATGATATCAAGTTATCGGGTCAATCTGATAAGACCCGAAAATCAATATTTAGTTTTTTCTACTAATATTGCTATCAAGTTATCGGGTCAGTCTGGAAGTGACGACTAAAGGAAAGTGGGGAGTGAGCTTGGTTCGGTTTTGGTGTTGGGGTTTGTGAAGTGTATTTGTTATGTTTGGTCATTTGAATATTGGGATGTGTTAAAGTGGATGTATAACTTTTTTTTGTTAAATAGAAGTTAAGGCTTATGTTTTTAAGAGTAAATTACGCGTTTAGTCCCCAAGTTTTTTGCAGATTTCATGTATATTTCTAACAACAACAAATCTAATCTCGCCGGAGAAGGGTAAGAGGGAGGTGAAATGTAGACAGATTATACCCCTACCACTAGGATAAACCTTACAGTAGAGAGATAGCTTTCAAGAGGACATTTGGCCAATGTAATTGTGTAGCTGAGAAAAGTTCAAGAAAAAGAGCTTGGAAGTGCAAAAACAAGTACATGGAATCACATAAAACATACGATAGGATAAACAAGCAAACAAGTCATAAACAAAAAAACATCATAAAAACTTTGAGAAAAAGGATAAACAAGCAAAAAACATATGTCACGGGAAAAACACATACACACGGACAAATAGGCATACAAAGCAAATGGTCGTAATACCATCAAAAAAGACAAAAAGGGCATACACAAATAAAAGCATATGCCGCAAAAGAAAATCGAAAAAGAAAAGAAAAAAAACGCAAAAGAGACAGGGGTACACGAGCAAAACAAACAAGCATAAAAGCAAAATAATAATAATAATAATAATAATAATAATAATAATAATAATAATAATAATAATAATAATAATAATAATAATAATAAAGAAATGGCAAGGGCACTAACAGAAAAGAGGATAAAGGCAACTAAAACCAAGACCTAGAGAGAGCGGCTAAGATCTAATCAGGCCAATGCTTTGGGGGCCTAAAGCTATATGCAACTAAGCATCTAAAAAGCTTAAAGGGGACAAGCTACGGGGCCCTATATCTAAAACACAATAAGAAAAGCTACTAATTCATGTATAGTCTAAATTTTCACAAAATTACTGCAGTCCTCCCCAACATTTAAAATGTTGCTCGCCGCTAGTCTAATTTTGTAACGTCGTAAAATTCTTTCGTTATCTCTGGCATGTGCCTTGCACATGAGGTTAGTTTTGTCATTTCACATTTTTGTCCTAAACACACACAAAACCCTCGCCACCAAACCCTATTTCTCTCTCAAGTAAAACTTATTTTAAAATCTTATGCTTGTATAAGCTTGTTCCCGAACATACCCATAGGGGTAATTTATTTTGAAATGTGATAACGACATGCTGTAAGTAAATATAGTTTTTATGCATAAATGAGTTTTACTTTAAACAATACCACTTAACTGTGACAACTCGCAATTTCAGGTCATTTCTCGAAACAATTCATGCTTCACTATTTCAACATTTATCGTAAACTAGGTTTGCGTGTCCAAATTCGCGTAACCTTAATGGTTTAGCGGCGAATTCATGATCATATCATCACGAACATTTCATATGGACTAAGTTTAGTCTACATTTCATTAGCATCATTTGCATCATGTTAGTTCATTCATGACTTTGCATTTCACATTAAACGTGTAAATTTTATATTAAATAAACGTTATCGCGTAAATTATTATTTTGAACATTTAATCCGATACTTCCAAAAATGATCCCGACATATTTTTATACTTACATTTAGTTTATAAAAACAATATTTTGAGTTTACCTAGTGTTCTAAATTTATTTTGTATATAAATCGTTAAATTTATATTATTACGACGCTTTTCTTAAAATCTACACGATAAATATTTATTTCACTCAACTCATGTAAGAAATGTATTTTTATAATTTTTATGACCTCAATATATTTTATCTTGACCCGTTAAAATTTATTTTTATTTAGCGCTACCCTAAATGCTTAAATATGTACACAAGTTACCTACTATCCTTAGATAATTATACATTCATCCAACACTCATACACTAATTGATACAAATTACACAACTCTTTATTTTTTTTTATTTATGGTCGACATACACAAGGGATGAGTCACTTGTGTTGCCTAAATATCTAAACAAATAATGTATTATACTCTTATTATCACATAACACATTCACTTTACTCTTTCAAAGCAAAAGAGCATTTCTCTTCCTCTCCTCATGCTAGAACCGGCAACCACATAAGGACCAAGAAGATTTCATCAAAAATTTTCTAGACAAGTATTTAACAATCTAGATCACACTCTTAATAAGGTTTTGAAATAAAAACCAAGAGTATTTAGGCTAATCCTTGTTACTTGCACCTCATCATATTCATTCGTAAGCTTGTTTCTTTCATTTTCATGTTTCCTTTTTCATTTCATATTCATCTTTTCATTTTTGGAGATAGTATGCATGATATGTGATTTATACCATTTTTCATGATTTATTGAGTTATATATACATATTGGTCATCCTATAAATATTCCCATGGTATTCTTTGGTCTTGATGGTGATTAGGAACCCATGACACCCTGAGAAGGTGTATGGTAGGATTAGATTAGCTTTGGAGTTGATTTGAAGGGATTAGAATAGGTTTTGTCCGAGAAAAACTATTTTCGATAACTATATATTTATGTTCTGTCCTTATTTCGAATTTCTGGAAAAACCTACTGTTGGTACGAAACTTTGGCCTTGATATTTAGAAAATATACTTTAAAACGAATCCGTGGCCGCTTGAACGGATAAAAACGGACTTATAACGAAGAAGTTATGGATTTTTAAAGTTTGACGACGAAATAAATAGTTTTCTGAAATTTCAGCATGCAGTTTTTAGTTTGTTCGGGTCAAAAACGAGCCTTAAGCTTCACAAATTATTTCGACTTATCAAAAATATATTAGTTTACTTCGATACGAAGCTAAGGACATATTATACGTAGAAAACGGATTTGAAACGACTAAGATATACACGTTTTCATAAAATTGCCGTAACTATTATTTTTAGAAAAACTATATTATTTTTACGAGATAAGTGTTACGGTAACTAAAACGACCATGTTGACGGCTGTTTTTAACCATGATGTGAGACTTTTTGGAACGAATTGTCTTCTAGTAAAATCAAGTTCATCGGCCATATTTTTTCAAAACGACAAGCCGTTTGTATAGCGGAGTTGTAGTAAATTAATTACGAATGTTCAAACTTGGCCGAAACTCATTTTCTGCACAACAATTCAACAAAATCACTATCTTTAGCCCTTAATATCTTTATGATCGAGACCTTTTGAACGAAAACTCCTTAACTGAAACTTCTAGATATCGATACAAACTTTCCAAAACCGTCGAGTTCGTTCTCTAACGATCGACGTACACTATTTTACGACTAGTTTTCCAAAGCCATTTTTGTTAATTTCATGATATTTCCGACGACATTGTTTTGCGACGAAAAGTGAAAATTTCACCGTAAATCATTATAAAACCATTGTAGGATGACATTTTGACGTAAATACTTGTAAAGTGATTTTTGAATGGTCAAGACGTCAAAAGAGTATTTTCGACGAAGAGTATTATTTTCAAAACCCGTAAATGGTATAAATAACATACGAAATGCATGCATAACATTACATCATAACTTATTACATATCATATCATCCATAATAGGTCATTTTCGAGATTCACGCTATATTTCAGTGTATCCACTTTTGTCATCATAATCATTGCAACAGGTGAGTTCATAGCCCCACTTTTACTCTTTTAACTGTTTTACAAACACTTGGGGGAGATACATGCTACATTTTTAATCGAACACATATGCTTTGAACTGTATGCTATATCCGAATGTTTTATTGTCACTAAGTATTTGCCATGTTCGAAGTCCCTACATCATGAACCATTAGTCACTTTCGAGTGAGCGCGAATATTGTGAATAGGCCTATTGGAATTAACACTCCCGCTCCTATTGACCCATTTAGGGGAAATCGAGCGCACTATATTTGAATCATTAAGGTAAATTGGCAAATTACCTATTAGGGCGGCGATGAAACGATGATTACCAATTTTTATTGGTGCGATGTTTACGCTTTGGTGTCATGAACTTAGTGAAATAAATACGATTTTGTTTTTAACGATGAGTGTGAAACCATTTAACTCACACTACGATTATTGTGTTCAAACGAATTACTTACACCTATGGATTTCACTCAACCTTTGTGTTGACCTTTTTTAGCATGTTTTATCTCAGGTATCTATGGCATTCACTTCATGGCATGCATTTGGACACATCATGGAGTCGTGGTGACGACGCGTCTCACTTGGGTTTTACGTACTTTAAAACATCGTTTGAATTGTAACAAACTTATTTCCGCACAAGTTGATTTACATTTGGGACCTACTTTGTAAACTCTGATTATTTTATTAAATCAAACGATGTATTTTCCAAACGACACTTTAGGTCGTTCAATATAACTGTGATTGTGATGCTATGACAGTCAATCCCCAGGAATTCCATTCCGCTGCAAAACAGGTAATTTGGGGGTGTGACAGATTGGTATCAGAGCTTCGGTTATAGAGAACTAGGTTGCATCATTGACCCTAGACTATAACTACATCATCATAGCATCTCATCATTTCATCATAAGTGCATGTTCACTTTACATGCGGTTTTTACGTACATTTTTCGAGTTATTTACTTTCATTTCATATCGATTGTCACATGGATGCCCTTAAATACCCATCCCATTATCCTTTCCTCATACTCTAATGTGGAGAATTCCTTGACATTCCCTATCATAATTTTTACATCCATTGACTCATCACCGATAACGTCGAATACTGAGATAAACCTTTAAGTACAGCAAAGTCACTCTCACTCCTTTGTTTCATCACTAACATGTCGAGTTACACGCTATTCACTCTAAGTCACTAAACCATCATACATTTGAAGCACTTACGACATCTCATAACCCATTTCTTAGGAAACCGTCGATTATTTTGAAAGATAACCTCAAACTTATCATTTCTTATCACCTCTCTTTAGAGCGCATATTTTTAACATGGGATTTTGCTACGTCTCACATTTCCTCTTGTTTTGAAGAAGATATGGCACCGAAGAAAGCTACAGTTGAAATGACCCAAGCGGCTATTCAAAAGTTAGTGAATGATAGCATAGCTGATGCTTTAAGAGTCGAAAGGGAAACAGTGGCTGCTGCTGCTGCTGAGGCCGCGGCTGCTGCTGAAGCCGCTAGGCTAGCTGCTGCTACTGGAAATGCCGGAGGATCCGGAGTTAAGAGATGTTCGTACAAGGATTTCAAAAGTGGTGAGCCCACGAAGTTTAGGGGGACTGAAGGAGCTACAGCCATGGTTCGATGGTTTGAAAAATTGGAGTCAGTGTTTTTGCTTTGTAACTGTCCGGATGATAGTAAGGTTAAATTTGCTACGAGCACATTACTCGATGGAGCATTGTCTTGGTGGAATTCATATGCTCAACCGATTGGAATGGAGAATGCTTTCAAGCTTACTTGGGAGCAATTTAAGGGTTTGGTGACTAAGAAGTTTTGTCCTCGTACGGAAGTCAAAAAGTTGGAGACCGAGTTCTATGAACTAGTAACTATTGGGTACGATATTGACACTTACATTCGGAGATTCCAAGAATTGGCCACGTTATGCCCGTCCATGGTTTCTGATAATGAGAAGTTGCTAGAGGCTTTCATTGGGGGACTTCCCGAGGTGATTCAAGGAGATGTGACTTCGTTTGATCCACAAACAATTGAGGAAGCTATTAGGGTGACTCAAAAGCTCATGGCTCAGGTAGTGAAGAGAGGTAAGTACACCAACACCAACCAAAACAACAACAACCCCAACAACCGCACCAACTACCACAATAATCAAAACAACAACAACGACGATAACCAAATCAACAACAACAAAAGAAAATGGGAAAACGACCAAGGAGGTTATAACAACAACAACCAAAACCGCAACACTAACCATCAACAACAACAAAATAGAAGGCAAGAAGCGGGAATGGTTTATGTCGCTGCACCAATGAGAGGTAGAGGGTATGCTGGAACACACCCACTATGTAATCGATGTAATTTTCACCACTCGGGTCCTTGCCCTGCCAAGTGCCACAAATGCCAAACACCGGGACATCTAGCCAGGGATTGTAAAGGTAAAGCCGTAGTCACATGCTTCGGATGTGGGGAGCAAGGACACTATAGAAATCAATGTCCTTAAAACCAAGGTCAACCAGTTGAAGATGCTCATGGGAATGCATAAATGTTAGGAGGAGGAGAAGCTCGTCATGGTTCCAACAACGCGGAAGACTGAAGAAGTTTGGAAGCTAACAGTCTTAATTTTTCCTTATGTACTATGTCGTACTAAGTTTATGTTTTCCATCGTATCCGAATCTTTATAACCTAAGATGTACTACTTTTGCTAAACCACTTGTTGTAAAATATTCTCATCTATCGTACTTTATTTTCTTTCCGATTTGTTATTACTTATGAGAATTTTTTTTTTTTTTTTTTTTTTTACTTTATCGACCATTTTAACGACACAGTTTAAATCCTTGTAAGCATCGAGAGTTATAACAACTAAACCGAACGTCACATCATCGTTCCTTAATTATACATAGCCTAGCTAACTATGTCTAATTCTGGAAGGGTCATGTTATGTTGGGAGCAGTTAATTATAAATCTTAGTGCAAGCAAAATCTTCACATATTTCAAAGTCAAAGTGTTACTTATGAGAGATTCATCCGATATTTTCTGTACTATGATGTTTTGTACGCTCTCAATCATCGATAACCGTAACGACACTTCTCCATGACTTCTCTCCTCGGTATTCATCACAAACTCAAATTCGATAGACTAACACGAACTGAATTCAGGGACTGAATTCCTTTTTGGTTGGGCGAATGTGACAACTCGCAATTTCAGGTCATTTCTCGAAACAATTCATGCTTCACTATTTCAACATTTATCGTAAACTAGGTTTGCGTGTCCAAATTCGCGTAACCTTAATGGTTTAGCGGCGAATTCATGATCATATCATCACGAACATTTCATATGGACTAAGTTTAGTCTACATTTCATTAGCATCATTTGCATCATGTTAGTTCATTCATGACTTTGCATTTCACATTAAACGTGTAAATTTTATATTAAATAAACGTTATCGCGTAAATTATTATTTTGAACATTTAATCCGATACTTCCAAAAATGATCCCGACATATTTTTATACTTACATTTAGTTTATAAAAACAATATTTTGAGTTTACCTAGTGTTCTAAATTTATTTTGTATATAAATCGTTAAATTTATATTATTACGACGCTTTTCTTAAAATCTACACGATAAATATTTATTTCACTCAACTCATGTAAGAAATGTATTTTTATAATTTTTATGACCTCAATATATTTTATCTTGACCCGTTAAAATTTATTTTTATTTAGCGCTACCCTAAATGCTTAAATATGTACACAAGTTACCTATTATCCTTAGATAATTATACATTCATCCAACACTCATACACTAATTGATACAAATTACACAACTCTTTATTTTTTTTTATTTATGGTCGACATACACAAGGGATGAGTCACTTGTGTTGCCTAAATATCTAAACAAATAATGTATTATACTCTTATTATCACATAACACATTCACTTTACTCTTTCAAAGCAAAAGAGCATTTCTCTTCCTCTCCTCATGCTAGAACCGGCAACCACATAAGGACCAAGAAGATTTCATCAAAATTTTTCTAGACAAGTATTTAACAATCTAGATCACACTCTTAATAAGGTTTTGAAATAAAAACCAAGAGTATTTAGGCTAATCCTTGTTACTTGCACCTCATCATATTCATTCGTAAGCTTGTTTCTTTCATTTTCATGTTTCCTTTTTCATTTCATATTCATCTTTTCATTTTTGGAGATAGTATGCATGATATGTGATTTATACCATTTTTCATGATTTATTGAGTTATATATACATATTGGTCATCCTATAAATATTCCCATGGTATTCTTTGGTCTTGATGGTGATTAGGAACCCATGACACCCTGAGAAGGTGTATGGTAGGATTAGATTAGCTTTGGAGTTGATTTGAAGGGATTAGAATAGGTTTTGTCCGAGAAAAACTATTTTCGATAACTATATATTTATGTTCTGTCCTTATTTCGAATTTCTGGAAAAACCTACTGTTGGTACGAAACTTTGGCCTTGATATTTAGAAAATATACTTTAAAACGAATCTGTGGCCGCTTGAACGGATAAAAACGGACTTATAACGAAAAAGTTATGGATTTTTAAAGTTTGACGACGAAATAAATAGTTTTCTGAAATTTCAGCATGCAGTTTTTAGTTTGTTCGGGTCAAAAACGAGCCTTAAGCTTCACAAATTATTTCGACTTATCAAAAATATATTAGTTTACTTCGATACGAAGCTAAGGACATATTATACGTAGAAAACGGATTTGAAACGACTAAGATATACACGTTTTCATAAAATTGCCGTAACTATTATTTTTAGAAAAACTATATTATTTTTACGAGATAAGTGTTACGGTAACTAAAACGACCATGTTGACGGCTGTTTTTAACCATGATGTGAGACTTTTTGGAACGAATTGTCTTCTAGTAAAATCAAGTTCATCGGCCATATTTTTTCAAAACGACAAGCCGTTTGTATAGCGGAGTTGTAGTAAATTAATTACGAATGTTCAAACTTGGCCGAAACTCATTTTCTGCACAACAATTCAACAAAATCACTATCTTTAGCCCTTAATATCTTTATGATCGAGACCTTTTGAACGAAAACTCCTTAACTGAAACTTCTAGATATCGATACAAACTTTCCAAAACCGTCGAGTTCGTTCTCTAACGATCGACGTACACTATTTTACGACTAGTTTTCCAAAGCCATTTTTGTTAATTTCATGATATTTCCGACGACATTGTTTTGCGACGAAAAGTGAAAATTTCACCGTAAATCATTATAAAACCATTGTAGGATGACATTTTGACGTAAATACTTGTAAAGTGATTTTTGAATGGTCAAGACGTCAAAAGAGTATTTTCGACGAAGAGTATTATTTTCAAAACCCGTAAATGGTATAAATAACATACGAAATGCATGCATAACATTACATCATAACTTATTACATATCATATCATCCATAATAGGTCATTTTCGAGATTCACGCTATATTTCAGTGTATCCACTTTTGTCATCATAATCATTGCAACAGGTGAGTTCATAGCCCCACTTTTACTCTTTTAACTATTTTACAAACACTTGGGGGAGATACATGCTACATTTTTAATCGAACACATATGCTTTGAACTGTATGCTATATCCGAATGTTTTATTGTCACTAAGTATTTGCCATGTTCGAAGTCCCTACATCATGAACCATTAGTCACTTTCGAGTGAGCGCGAATATTGTGAATAGGCCTATTGGAATTAACACTCCCGCTCCTATTGACCCATTTAGGGGAAATCGAGCGCACTATATTTGAATCATTAAGGTAAATTGGCAAATTACCTATTAGGGCGGCGATGAAACGATGATTACCAATTTTTATTGGTGCGATGTTTACGCTTTGGTGTCATGAACTTAGTGAAATAAATACGATTTTGTTTTTAACGATGAGTGTGAAACCATTTAACTCACACTACGATTATTGTGTTCAAACGAATTACTTACACCTATGGATTTCACTCAACCTTTGTGTTGACCTTTTTTAGCATGTTTTATCTCAGGTATCTATGGCATTCACTTCATGGCATGCATTTGGACACATCATGGAGTCGTGGTGACGACGCGTCTCACTTGGGTTTTACGTACTTTAAAACATCGTTTGAATTGTAACAAACTTATTTCCGCACAAGTTGATTTACATTTGGGACCTACTTTGTAAACTCTGATTATTTTATTAAATCAAACGATGTATTTTCCAAACGACACTTTAGGTCGTTCAATATAACTGTGATTGTGATGCTATGACAGTCAATCCCCAGGAATTCCATTCCGCTGCAAAACAGGTAATTTGGGGGTGTGACATTAACTTTTGCATTTAATTTCTCACAAGCAATTTTACATGCAGCTATTATTGAATAATGTCGATTCTATGTTTTTAACTTTAAAAATTGTTTATTACGACGTGCATAGTATATGATAAGAAGTAAATGGGAAGGCGAAGTGGCTCTTTCATCGCACATGAACATAATTTTTGGCTTTAACTCATTTCACAATTTAATTTTGTTTTGTGAATATCTCCCGTAGCACTTCAAGTATATTAGTATGTGTTTTTTGACTTTTCTCATAATACTACTCTAGTATGCATGTTGATAAGTGGGGCTAGTAGTGCATGTAAGGCGAGTGGTAAAAAAAACTTATTTTCTTTTAAATTCTATGACATTTGTGGATCAAATCCAACGGTCTAGGTAGACCAACATGGCAGTCGTCCCATAAAGGAGACAAAAATACACTTGACGTTTTTTGGCTCTTGGTATCATGTGAATCTTCGTACAATGAAATTTTGTTAATTTTCATTTATCCATCGCATTTTCCACTATATAACACATATACTCTTATTGTGTAGCTTTATATAAGATGAGTGCTCCAAATAACGTTGATACTAAACAAGCTCCTAGACAAGTTGAATCTAAGTTAAATCACAATTATATTTATTATAACATGTTGTTTTTTTTAACAATCACTTCATATTTTTGTTGTTTAACAATTCAAATCCATCTCAATCCCAATTTCATGTCAGTTTGTTAAACTAGAATTGGAAGAACGTTATTGTCGTCCCGGATGATTATTTGTCAAAGTATACATAAACGTTACATGACACACAAAACAACCAAACCACAAATATGCAACTATAACTATTGTTACTATAAATCGTTGTCGATGTACGTAGGTACTCAACTAGTTCGATTACTTAATTGTCACACCCCAAAAATGGCGCAGCGGAATAGCATTTACTGGGTATGACTTCAAAGTAAAGAACACAAAGTGTCTAAATAGAGAAGTAATGAATGTAATACATTAGAGATAATAGTCATGAAACTCCCACAACCGGGATAAGTACTAAGTCTGATAACCCAAACATAAGTCTTCGAAACCAAACTACATCATAAGAAAATAACCTAATCCAACTCCACGGATACAACCCGAGAGGGTCTTTATTTAAGTCTTGCTAAGCCAGTCCAATACTCAACCTCCTATTGGAACTTCAATGTTAACACCTGAAATGGTTACTCGAAGATGTCAACATAAAGTTGGTGAGCTCGTAGGTTTAAGAGTTAAACCACAACGCTGTGAATAAGATAGTGTAGGACAATAGTGAAATTGATGACAATATATATGCACTTAGTCACAAAAACAAAACAGTATCGCGTCAACTGAGCATAATATGTTTGTATATCCAAAACCATGTGGGGAGCTACCCCGATAGATCTATCATCAAGTGCCCCCCCCCCCCCCCCGGTAGAGAGTTAACAGTTACGCAGTCATGTACTCACAAGCAAAACGTTGTTACAACATATAATCTGCATCATATCACAAATATGTCCAAAATCAAGTAAAACCGTAAATCACAGCATGAAAACAGTTTAAAATATCATTTGAGTACCATTTCCCCCAATAAAAATATGTTAAAAGTGGGGCTACGAGAACTCACCTTAACAGAGTAATACGATGCAATCAAGTGCGTGCACGAAATTCGAGGCGCGCTACTTTATCCGCAACCTAAAGTTATGATATGTCTTAGGTTCAACAAAATCATAGTGTATGCCATTTTATAAAATGTTATATCATCCGTACATGTTTGTATGAAAGTTTAGTTGTGAAAAATGTAGTTACGTTAATGTGCTCGTTTATAAGTTCAAAACACTTTTTTTAGTCTTATCTAGTTGTTTCCGTTATTATACTATACTTGACTCAACAAGTTGTATTTTGAAAAGCTTCTAAAGCGTCTAGTAAATATGTATAACATGCTACTACTTTTGCTCAAGTCATTTTGTCTAAAACCGCACCTAAAATGTCCAAAATTCACTTTTGAAAATCCTATAAGCTTTTACATTAGTGAAAAGCTGTCAAAAAAATTATATTTCGTCAAAAACTTCATTTGGTCATAACTTTCTCGTTTTAGGTCCGTTTATTAAGTTCTATATATCACCGCGAAGGTATTTAAGTATGCTAACAAGTTTTTAGTATCCCGACTAGTCTAACCAACTTTTAATGTCCAGTTTTATCACCTGAAAAACTCTAACAACAACATTTTGTTTCAGGAAAATAGTTTTCGTCACCTAACTTAAAACTAGCATAACTTCTTCGCTATAAGTCCGTTTTAACCCGTTCAAGCGACCACGTTTTCGCTATTAAGTCTATTTCCTATTTCTTTAGTCAAATATTACTCAAAAACCACTGATTTTTCTGTATTGAGTCGAATGTGACAGCCTATATTTCATTTAAGTGTTAAACGCGTTTCTTAGCCTCTATTACCAAAAATCAACTCCATATAAATCCCAAAACTATTATAACTCTTCCACCAATTCCTAAATAAATAAATAAAATAGTAATTTAACAACTTGTTTAGAAACATGTAAAGTTTAATTCATCATGGTTATAAAATTTACGCAAACATGTACATGGTGATATCATTGTGTATGTAAATTATAAGTCATGAAATTTACATAATGCAAAGTGTGTAAAGTTTATAAAAATGGTGTAGTGACGTACTTGAACTTAGAAGGTGTATGTGAAAAAACTAAGAACACTAATGTACCCAAGTTACTACTCCAAAACCTTTTGTTACTAACTAGGACACCCAAATAAGTACTTGAACTAGCAAAACCAAACTTTCTTCTTGTCTTACTCCTTATGGCCAATTACTATGTGTTAGTAAGTGAGTGAAATTTGTTGTGCAAGTGAAAAATGAGTGAAACATCGCCCCTTTATATAGTGAGACCAAAGCATGGGATGTAGTATTTGTTTATTAGGCTAGTTTAGGTCAAAAACATAAATGTTAGTGGTCTTGGGGTATGTTGGCCGAACAAGAGAAGGGGGGGGGGGGGGCATGCTTGTCTCCTACTTTTTCATGGTTTTATTTTGTGTTTTGGTCCAAGTCTTCGTCTAATTTATTTTAATAATACTCTAATGTGTAGCTAATAATAAAATAATGAAAGTATGGTGGCTTGTTGTCTAAAGTGTATGTTATTTTGTATAAAATATATTATGTGAGTGTATTGAGTAGTAAAAATTAGGTATTGGGCATTAGTTTTGTAATTAAAGTTAAATATATATAATTAAGGGCCCGTTTGGTTTGTCAGAGGGAATGACTATAGGTATGGGTTTGGCTATTGAATGGAATGGAAATGGGTATGAGCTTGAAAGTAATTTTGAAACCTATTGTTTGGTTTATCATATTTGGATATCGATTTTTTTTACTCCAAGTTCTTGTTATTCACGAAAACATAAAATATATCAATTTTCGCTAAAAATGCACCAGTAATCTAAAAAATCATTTCTGGCTTTCTCTCCACCTTGCTACACAAATGCAGAGACCAAAGCTTGTCTAGTATTTTCCAACTTTTGTGATCTTCTTCCATTCAATAACAAATAGTAATAATTAAACAAAATAATGATTATCCTATTTATCCTTACCTAACTAGAGATTGCACTGTGTTTTAATCGTCATCTCTATTTGGGTGCATCTTCATCAATATTTGTCAACCACAATCAAAAGGACCCAACAAAAAAAAAATGAGACCAAGTTCCAGATTGGTATATGGTTTTCAAGAATTTATCATAGAAAATATGGAATCAATCTTTATCAATACCAAATTTTAGTAATCAATTGGCCACCGGTACCCAAGATACGGGTGCTTATCTCTCCTCTTTTCCCTCTCTCTTATCCCTTTCTTTCCATCTTCCCATCTCAATTTCAATTTCACCATTGTTTTTAATTCATCAATATCTGGTAAAATTAAACACTGTCATCACCTTCTTCTCCCCACCCTGATCTTACCGGTACCCTTTGATTGGTCGTCGGAACACCGACGCACCGCCACGCGCCAGCACTACTTCGCCGAAATTTTTATTTTTCGGTGAACAAAAGCAATTAAGCTCGATACCAGTTCGCCTTGGTGTTTTCCGTGTGTTTCCGGCCAATCCGGAGCAGCACTAACCCTTTTTTTCAGGCCACGCGCCGGCTAAGGTCCGACATATTGGTTTTTTTTCTGCTTGCGTCTCTTTTGCAGGTTTTTGGAATATACCCCCGGTGAGTGTTGTACCACAACACTATCCGGAGCCATATTCTAGCTTTTTTGCCGGAAAACACCGCCTGCCGCCGCTGACCGCCGCTTGCCGCCATCACTGCTGACCGGATTTTTTCCGGTAGCAGCAGAGCGTTTGTTTTCTGTACCTCTTTTACTCTTTAACTCTTATATATTTCTGTGCTTTCTTTTTTGTTTCTAGGCCGGGGCTTTACCGCTTGTGGTCTTAGGGTTGGTTTGTGTGCCGTGTTGTTTGTGCCATATTTTTTCTTTGTTGGTTTGGGTTTCTTGCCTTTAGGGTAGGGTTGCTTTTGGTGCCTTGTTGTTGTTGGTCGGGGTAGGATAGACGCTTTGGTTAGCGATGGTCTCCTAAGGTCATGTCTTACCGGTTCGGGTGGTGGGGTAGTCGAGGTAGGCGGGGTTGATGGGGTGGGTGGGGTAGGCGGGGTAGTCGGGGTAGGCAGGGTAGGCGAGGTAGATGGGTTAGGTGGAGTAGGTGGGGTGAGCGAGGTAGGCGTTTTAGGAAGGCCTGAGGATTTAGGGGGGTAGGGGTTCTGCTAGGGTAGCGGCCTCTCGTAGGATTAGGGTGGGTAGTTGGAATGTTGGATCCTTGACCGAAAAGCTCTTTGAGCTGGCGGATGTGTTGAGGAGACATAAGGTTGACATCGCGTGCTTCTAGGAGACTAAATGGAAGGGCTCCAGCTCGAAGGAGGGTAACGGCTTCAAGCTTTGGTACTCGGGCTCAAAGATAGCGAGAAACGGAGTTGGAGTTATTTTGGCGGCGGATCTTAAGGATAATGTTGTGCAAGTGATCAGGAGGAGCGATAGGATCATGGCGATTACGCTGGTCATTCATGGGGAGACCGTTAACGTAATTAGCGCTTATGCACCACAGGTGGGCCGGAGTGAATGAGAGAAAAAGAACTTCTGGGACTCCCTCGACGGCCTTGTTAGGGAGTGCCCCTCGGACCAACGTGTGTTTATAGGAGGTGACTTGAATGGCCATGTAAGAGAGGCTTCGGATGGTTATGCGGGGGTTCATGGAGGTTTTGGCTTTGGAGTAAGGAATGAGGAAGGTCGATCGATTTTAGACTTTGCTTTGGCTCACGACTTGGTAGTAGTGAACTCTTTCTTTAATAAGAGAGATGTACACTTGATCACCTTCCATAGTGGGGGTCACAACACCCAGATTGACTATCTGCTGGTGCGAAGAGGTGACCTTAAAGCATGTAGGGACTGCAGGGTCTTCCCAGGCGAGGCATGCTCATCCCAATACAAATTGTTAACTTTGGATACTCTTTTCGCGAGGCATCAACCTAGGAGAGCTGCGACCAGGTTGGCGAGAATTCTTTTGAAGAATTTGAATGGTGAGGCGGCAGAGTCATTTAGAATAAAAGTCTATGAGGGACTTTCTACTCGGTCGGAGGACTTGACTACTAGTAATGCGGACCAGTTGTGGACCGTTCTTGCCGACATCATTAAAGACGCAGCAAAAGAGTCCCTCGGTGTGGCTAGCGGGACTACTAGGACCCAGCCACCCAACAGGGAATCTTGGTGGTTCAGTGAGGAAGTGCAATCCAAAGTTGCCGAGAAACAATCCAAGTTCAGAGAACTTCTTCGGTGTCGAGAGGGCCACCAACCTGACATTACTGCTGCAGAGGAGAGGTATAAAGTAGCTAAAAGAGAAGCGAAAAAGGCTGTGGCTCAGACGAAGGACAAGGCGTAGGAAGAGTTGTACAAGAAATTGGACTCCAAAGAGGGGGCAAACGATATTTTCAGGATTGCTAAAGCACGAGAGAGAAAGAGGAGAGATTTAGAAAACGTCAAATATATCAAAGATGTAGGCGGACGGACCATTGTGCACGAAGAAGATATTAGGAAAAGATGGGGAGAGTATTTCTCCGCCCTTTTCAACGAAGGAAGCACTGAAGGAAGAGGGGAAAAAGTGAACAATATATATCGACCTGAATGCTACTATTCAAGGATTAGTCAACCAGAAGTGAAGGTTGCACTACAGAAGATGGGTAGAAACAAAGCGGTAGGGCCTGACCAAATCCCCATAGAAGCTTGGAGGTGCCTGGGGCAGGAGGGGGTAAAATGGTTGACTTGCCTTTTCAACAAGATCTCTTCCGGTGCTAAAATGCCGGAAGAATGGAGACTTAGTGAAGTTATCCCCATTTACAAGAACAAGGGGGATGTGCAAGTGTATAGCAATTATAGAGGCATCAAGCTCCTTAGCCACACCATGAAGCTCTGGGAGAGAGTCATTGAGAGGAGGCTGAGAAGGGAGACGAGGGTGTCTGAGAACCAATTCGGTTTTATGCCAGGTAGGTCTTCGATTGAGGCTATTCACCTTCTCAGAAGTCTCATGGAGAAGTATAGAGGTAGACAAAAGGACCTGCATATGGCGTTCCTTGACCTTGAAAAGGCATATGATAGTGTCCCACGAGGGTTGATTTGGAAAACTCTTGCTGACAAGGGAACCCCAAGGAGATACGTGAGAGCCATCAAGGACATGTACGAGGGAGTTAAGACCCGTGTAAGGTCCACCTTAGGGATCTCAGAGTTTTTCACGGTGAAAGTTGGGCTCCACCAGGGATATGCTTTAAGCCCCTACCTCTTCGCCTTGATTCTGGATGACTTATCTCGAGGGATTCAAGAGGGCATCTCGTGGAGCATGATATTTTCTAATGACATTGTGGTGGCAGAATCGGCGGAAGGATTAAACATTAGACTTGAGCTCTGGAGGGAGGCTCTTGAAGACAACGGCCTACGGGGTGAGCAGAGAGAAGACTGAATACATGAGATGTGTTTTTGGAAGGAGCGAGTCAGGCCACCACGAGGATATTCGTATCGGCGACCAGATCCTGCCACCCAAGGAGTCTTTTAGATACCTGGGATCGATGATTCACAAATCGAGAAGGATCGATGAGGACGTAACCCACCGGATCAGAGCGGGTTGGGCGAAATGGAGGGCGGCGTCGGGAGTCCTTTGTGATAAGAATGTCCCCTTAAAGTTAAAGGGAAAATTTTATAGAGTGGCGATTAGACCGGCTATGCTGTACAGGTCCGAGTGTTGGCCCATCTCCAAGGCCAATGTTAACAGAGTAGAGGTAGCAGAACTGAGAATGCTAAGATGGACTTGTGGTAACCTTGTTTGATATGATACCGAACGGAGTTTTCTGAGCAAAACTTGATGTCGAAAATATTATTTCGAAGATGAGCAGAAGTAGGTTGAGGTGGTTCGGTCATGTCAGGAGGAGGCCGCAATCAACGCCGGTTAGAAGGGTCGAGGCGCTAGTAGTAGATGGCTTGAGAAGAAGGGGCAGACCCAATCTCATGTGGGAAGATAGAATTAAGCTAGACACGTCGGAGCTTCTCTTGTCGGAGGACATGACCTCAGATAGGAATGGGGGGAAAAGATAGGATTAGGATATGCGGTTAGTTTTTGGGCTTGGGGCTTATTGGGTTTAGGTGGGTTTAGCTTTTAGGCGTTTCTTTGTTTGCCCTAACCTTGTGTTTTTCGGTTTTTGGTGCCTCTCTTATGCTTTGCCGTAGCTTTAGGCCCCGTGCATTGCTTTGCTTTACTTTGTTTTGTGCTTTCTTGCCCGGTTTTTTGTTTTGGTGCCTTGCTTTTTTTGCTCTGTCTTAGCTTTAGGCTCGTGCGTGTTTTTACCTTGTTGTATGTTGCCCCTTTTTGGACTGCCTACTTTTCTTTGTGCTTTGTTTCTTTGTGTTTTTGTTTGTGTTCTCTCGTGTGCTCTTTTGCTTGTTGCTCTCGCTCGTGCTCCCTGCCTTGTTTGCCTTCTTTTCTTGCGTGTGCTTGTTGTTTACTGCCTTCCGCTTTCTTTTCTCTTCTTTCTCACCCGCACACCTGCACTTGCCGGGGTCTCGTTGAAAGCAGTCTCTCTACTCCCGGGTTTAACCTGGGGTAGGGGTAGGATCTGTCTATATTTTTACCTCCCCCATAACCCGCCTCGGCGGGATTGGGTTTGTTGTTGTTGTTGTTGTTGTAACTGGCCACCGGTAGTGACAACAAACGGTGGGTAGCAGGTGGTTGGCGGTGACATGGAAACATTGCCATATAAAACTTGAAGCGAGGAATTTGAAGAACATAAAGTTGGTTTTTGGTGAAAATGTAATGCAAATTGAGAAGAAAACTTTGACTATGATGATGAGGACTAGAATCAAATTTTATATTTATTTTTTGGATAGAAAAGATAATGGTTTCTGAAACCAGCTAATATAGGATGGTGTGGGGAAACCTTTGTTTTGAGGGTGTGGCCAAACCATATCTTCAAAGCAAACACATCATTTCATTTTAAACCCATATCCTCATTCCTATATACCCATACCAAACGCATCCTAAGTGTTTAATAAAAGAATTATGGAAAGTGTTAGAAATATATTTTTGTATATCTGTAGTGGTTTAAGTAGTGTAAGAATGTATACAAAAAATAATTGTTGGGAGTATTGGGTACACTATGTGTTCATGCAAATTGTGAAAAACGTTTATTAATTTAATTAATCGTACGCAAATAAAATGCAATTGTGATAGTAATAAAATGTGAATTGTAGTAGTGGCAATGTACTAAAAATATGCAGACTAAATCTTAGTCCAAAGTCATAGTGCACAAGAGGGTGTTTCTTGTTTACGCGATTCAATTAAATAATTATACGTAATGGTGATAGTGTAAACTTCTAAAATAAAATAGATTTTGAGTTTGTGGTTGAGTAAGGACCTGAAAAAGTATGGGTTGTTATAGTCTACCCTCGTTAATAGAATTTTGTCCTCAAAATTTAGCTTGTACTATTGTACTATTATTCAAATCTACAAATTATTATATATTACAAACACAAAATTATTTGAATGTTTTTTAATGAAAATGTTGTCATAAATTATGAATATGGAATGTTTTCACATGTTTTTTTTTGTTTTTTTTTTTTAATTATATAAAAACATAAACCATAAATTTGTAGTTTTTAGTTTGGGGTTCGAGAAAAGTAAGATCGGATCGGAGGATCTTAAGATCCTATGATCAAGATCGGAATCCTTTAAAATCTTAAGCTTGTTAAGATCATACATAAGATCATATCATTTTTGTTTTGTAGAATCGTAAAATCGTAAGATCATAAGATTAGGATCGAGATTTTGACAGTTATAATAACGAGAGAAAATTAAAAAATAAATAAATAAAAAGGTGTTTTTTCCAATGTGAAAATGATGTGCCGAGTAAAAAACTTAACCCTCCAAACTAAGCATAGACATTACGTCGATCCTTTAAAAACCAAACACACCGGAAGTAAAAAAGCATACACATCCAACCCTTTATAAAACTGACACCCACAATCAGTCAAACAGTTAAATATACTTTCAGATCATCTTCTTTCTATATTCAAAATCAAACAATCAGTAGTAAAAATGGAGAATAAACATCTAATGATATGGATAGTAGCAATCGTATGCTTCTTTGTTTTGATGTTTGTTACCCCTTCAATCCCTCAAGATCAAGAGTATCATAATTTCGCTGATCAACGCAAATTTCTCGGTATAATTTAACTTGATTATTAGACAATTTGTTGTTTTTGTTTTTTTATGTTGTTTTTGAGGTTTATCAATTTATGTTGCTATGTTTGTTTATGTTGTTGAGAGGAGGTATGGATAAGTTTTACGAGTTCGGTGTGTAAGGATAAACTAGAAAACAAGTTCGTTACTTTGGCATGAACGTTGTTTTAGTATGTAGGAATTGTTAGTTTAGGGCGACTGAAATGTACGCTGGCCTCACCAGGTTAATCCCGGGACCGTACCCCCAAATGTACACACCTAGTGAGGTTTAATGTGAGGAAACCAAGGACCTTACCAGTAGGCCATTTGTACTTTATAATGTTGAGTTTAATTTGGTTTGCAACTTTTATTAGGAAGTTTGAGATCTTAACAAATTATCAAGTCGAAAATTACATGTTGGACATCTTTTGCTCTTGTGTGGAGCAAGTTTATTCATTCATGAATCTTGGTTTATTTTAGACTGTATGGATACCTTATGATTCCACCACTTTAGTGGTATGAGGAAATGTGAGCTGCGTGTTTGCTTCTTGTATACAAGCAAGGCTTAATTACATGTGAAACCTTGTTTTATCAGGAGTTTTAACCAAATCCATAATAGTAAGGGTTTTAGTTTAGATAGGAGGGAAAAAAAAGCATATTTTGGTGTCATTTTAAATAAGCACCGTCAAAAGTAAGCGGATCAGCAGAAACAATTTGTTTTATCCAAACTCTTTAAACTGCTTATTTCAGAAGTTTTTTTCTTTCCCCTCTGTGTTTTGAAGTTGAAAAAGCACATGTTCAACATCTACAGTTAGTCAGTTAATAAATTAACTTTCTTAGAATGTTTGATTTGTGAATTGGGTTCATATGTTGGGAAGGAAGCTTGTGAGAGATCTTTTGCTCATTTGCGGAGCAAGTTTATTCCTGATTTTGGTTTCATTTTGATTGTATGGGTACATTATGATTCGACTGGTTTAGTGGTGAAGAATTGTGAGCGTACCAAACAAATATTAGTTCCTCTGAACTTTCCGTATGTTATGTTCCTTTACCTTTACAAGATCCTAATTACTGCCTTTCTATAGGACATATTTCTCTATTGACTGTAAAGTTAATAACAGTCCCCATAAGCTACTTACTAATAAAGATTGGATATTTATACATTTGAGTGATAATTTTGTTGCATTATGCGCTCTTCACTTGTATACCTTATCAGCTCATTTTTTTACATATGCGGTAAACTTAATGGTTCCTACTTTCAGGTATACCTAATGCTCTGAACGTCATTTCAAATGTACCCTTCTTCATTATCGGTGTGATAGGGCTCGTACTTTGCTATTACAAAAACTTTTTTAAGTTGAGGTATGTTGGTGTATATTTCAGAACATTTAGTTGCCGCTGTCAATCTTTCACGAGTCTAACTAATGATAGTTTCTGCATTTTCTTTTAACAAGTCTGAAAGGCGAGCTTTGTGGTTGGACATTCTTTTACGTTGGTGTGGCTGCTGTTGGTTTTGGATCGTCCTACTATCATCTAAATCCGAATGATGCTACCCTTGTTTGGGATCGTCTGCCTGTGAGTTTCATCATTCAGTATATGTGTTACTCTTCAGTTTATGTGTGCTGTCATTCTCATGTTCTCTATACTATTGACCTGATTTGAAATAAATTCAGATGACCATTGCATTCACTTCTATAATCGCAATCTTCATCATTGAAAGAATCGACGAGCGAAAGGGAACATACTCCATCATTCCCTTGCTTTTGGTTGGCGTAGTAAGCATTTTATACTGGAGGTAAGCGTGCTTCTTTTACTTGATAAGATTAGGTTTAATGTCTGTGCATTTTCTTCCATTCCCCATCCCCGTTTCATTGGTCTCATATGTATCTAAATTCACATAAAGGGAATGCAACCAACAGTTATAAGTAGCGTAACGGAGTAACGCCCTCCAAGCCATCTTAGGCTTAAAAGATGAGTATGCACATGCTCAACTTGTAGCATGTTGAGCTTGGTAAACTATGGGTTGGACAAAACTTTACAATAGCGCAAGCCTTTTTCTAGCTTGTATAGGCTTGGTTCCTAACTTCATACGAGTTCATATATGTTTGTTCAAGCTCTGTGCTTGATTCATGCATGCTCACACGGTGTATTGGCCTAGGCTAGTTTTTGCGGGTTTGCACCAGGCTAAAATAAATTCCCTTAAAAAAAAAAAAAAAAACTGAATCCTTTTCAGAAAATATACGATTAAAATGTTGAATAGTATAAATTAGTAAAGTTTCGAGTAAGTCTAAATCACCGGGTTAACAAACACATGGATTGCATTTAAGAGTGTTGTATGGGTTTGTCATTTTTCGGCAAGCATGAGTTGTGACAACCCAAGTCATGACTCCCAAAAAGTGTTAGCTATAACGACCCTACATTTAGTTTACATTTGTATACGCGTAAATCAAGTTGTTCTCATTGGGTGCATTCGGGTGTTAATTCGTGATGGTTTTGTGTATCATTCAATGCGTGTCTGCTTGGCTGGATTTTAGAGGTCCGAAAATCTAGAATCATACAATTCTAAGTTCTTACTCGTGCAAGATGATAAAACTAGAGTTACAGGTTTGATTATTAGTATTTTTTATGAATCACTGGATTCCATATGATTTATGATGAGTTGCAGTACATTTATGTGGTGCTAAATCGCGCAATAAGTTATCAAGCTATTTTTTAATACCATTAATCAAATTTGTGAGATACACACTTTTGAAAGGCCGTGTTTTCCTTAACATTTATGTCAATTTTTAGAAACTATGGTTAACATAAGAAGTATAGATAACAATCTCATCTTTTGACGCATGAAATCTTGGCTTAGTGGAACTTATATTCTATTTTTAAGAGTTTTTCTAAAAATCATTCTGCAATCTCAACAATTTTGGTAGATAACATCTTAAGCCATTAGGATACGAATTTTTGTTTCAATAGGATGTATAAACAATTTTCTGTTGATTTCTAAAACATGAGCAAAATTTTCTAAATATTTGTTTTCATACCGTTTCTCATCAAAATCAAACTGTAACCCTAGAATATAGCTATGAACAATGAAGAAGTTATATATTGTAACATTTCAGATTTTCTTATCTTTAAATCTAGCCAACACGTTTCTGAATGCAAGCGTAGGGACGAATCACTATTTACATGCACAATTGGTATCCGAGATCGCCTTGATCAACACCGAATGCACCGAATGAAGAAGATGATGCCTTTGACCTCGCATCCTCAAAAAACCACTAGAATCTCATGAAGGTGTGACAGGGGTGGTTTTCCATGCTTTATATACTCTGTCAACTATCTCATGCTGTATTATTCGTCCCTTAGGTGAACTCCATAAAGTTAACTATCTTATTTATGGCCAACCTTTCTAAAAGATAATATATTAACAATAAAAAGTTCGTTCAACACCGCTAAATAATTAAACAAGAAATAAATAACCCAATCTACAGTTATAAATATGTAAATTAAATTTTAGGGTGTTGCAGAATGTTCTCCCCTTAAGATTCCGTTCTTAATCAATTTCGAAATGAACAAGTGATGGAATTACTCCCTTCCACCTTCCAACTCACAACAACACCTTTGTGGTGCTTCCAGTGAAACAGCGAAACAACATTTTACTTATCTCAAGTACAACGAATACGGATTGAGTTCCTCGCTCACCAAAATAGTTTTGCATAGCTTCTCTTTTCCTCATTACCTTTACCAACTTTTGCCACACTTTTTGTGTTCCTGTCGCATTTCTCTAAGTATAACTCTTCAATCTAGGCACACCAGCTGGAATAGGATTTTACCGTCATACACTAATACTAATTTTCGTAGCCAGACCAACATAAGCTGCATGTTTAACCTCTGATTATGGTTGCACAAGTTTAACCCGTTATCTTCGTCAAGTGTATTAGCAATAAGGAATACATATTCGGTTCTAGAACACACACATGCAACGATAGGGTCTTCATTACGTGGGTGAGAAGTAATCGTAAACGTATCCTCCCCATCATCGTCATATGACCTTGTCTATCTGACACACGGCATCGTAGGTAGTTTCTCTTTTTATATCTGAAATTCTAAGACCCCAACAAGTCATTAAGGGATACCACCAATACTTACAAAAATACAGAGTAGTCGTCATGTACAAAAGTTATGCACACAAGTAATACAGAGATACACTTTACTCACAAGTTAATATATAGTAGCAGATGACGAAACCCACATATACTTTGACACATATGAGAAATGCTGGGTCATAATTGATGGAATGGAATGGCCTTAATCCTTTATACAACCATTGCGTCCCTATGGACTACAACTTTTTTAACCTTGCACTGCCAGTGCTCTTAGTCCTTTAGTAGAAACATGTTGTCGGCCAAAGAGTACTTGATTAGTTGAACGTGCTTAGGTGGGAGTACTGCAATATTATGGTTTGTGTTTGCGGGCGTTACACAAGCGTCCCCCGCTTTCGGATGAAATGCTTCTTGTTATTTATGGCTTTTCACCTTGCTAGAGGTGACAAAATAGGCAGGTGAGGGGAGTTGGGTAAAGAGACTGGTCGGAACTGGCAGGTTGCGTCTCCAATTTATATAGTATAACTTTCTCTGAAGTGTGATTATTTTTACATTATTACACAAAGGGTGTGTTTGTTTTATAGGTATGAGAATGTGGGAATGAGTTTGATTACTTAAGTAAGTGTTTGGTTGGTAGGATTAGATCTGAACTTAGGAATAAAACCGAAAAAATGGGCATTATTCAAACCCACAAAGGCAGGGAACGGTGCTAGAAGACTCGGTAATTCTACCCTACCTTTTCCTTGGATATGGCGACGTTCGACATGTTCAACCCATTTGACCTGTTTTCTTTTAGTTTTTTAATGGCCAGTTGAAACAGTTAAAAATCTGAGTCAACGTGTTAGAAATAGAACATTATCCGTGCCAACTTGTTCGTAGGTAAACTAGTCCAAATTGCCACCTCTAAACCTGGTTTTCCATTTGTTCTCAAATGTTGCAGAGTTGTTTTAAGAATTTTCTCATCACTGACTGCTTTCTTTTTCTGATAGGTTTTTTGATGATCTCCGACCATATGCCATTGTTCAGTTTGTGCCTTGCATTGCCATTCCTGTGATGGCCATCATGCTACCTCCAATGTACACACACTCTACATATTGGCTCTGGGCTGCAGGTTTAATATCATGCTTGGCTTTTTTCCATTTACTGAATATTCTCATACATAATGGAATTTTAAGCGTTAATCAATTTTTTGCAGCATTTTATCTTCTAGCTAAGGTTGAAGAAGCCGCAGATGATACAATTTATAATTGGACTTATCATATAGTTAGTGGACACACTCTTAAACATCTCTGCGCTGCAATGGTTCCTGTCTTCTTGACACTCATGCTTGCAAAGAGGGATATCTTACCTGAGAGGTATAGTTTCTTATATTTCAATATCTTCTTCCGAATTTAAGATGTATCCATTTGTTTCCAGGCGAGTCAATATGTCTACAGTTTGACATTTTTTTTACATGACTGAAACGCCACAATAATATATTGTCTAAACGGATAGTAATCTTTTCTTGATAAGTAGCCTTTCCGTTTCTCATGTATATCTATTACAGGATAAGCTTGCTGCAAACATGGAAAATATCGTGGACCAAATACAAAGCAAATGGTGTAGAGACCGAGAATCAAACGATCACATATACAAGTGTTCCTTTTGAGGAGGCTCGTGAATGAGCTTGCCTTATTTATATGTTGCCAACCTCACTTGTACATATACTGTTATACAACTCGCTAAACAGCCATTGGGGATTTAAAGGAGTCTATTGCGTCGTGAGGCTTTTCTGACATGAGTTTGCGTAAATGTATAGAAAGTTTGGCTGCACTACCACTAGTCTGTAGGCAAAAGACAAGAAAAACAACTTTTGTACATGACAGCTTCCATTTATCTCTCTTTGTGATCATTTCAAAATCGTTATTATTCCGACTTCTTTTTCTGTTTACAGTAAATTTAGACTTCATTATGATTCAAACCAACTTTAGGCCGATTATGTTGGACCATTTCATTTTAGAGTTATATCATCTATAATAGAACATCCATGTTTATTTAGACAAACGACACTCCGAATCTGATCAAAGAATATAACACCCTCCATTAGCACCAGTTATGCTTCCTTATGTATTAACCATGTAACTTAACATGATCAAGGCTTCCCTTTGATACCTCAATCATAATTGGCAGTTACGATGTACTTTGCACTAGGATAAGTATGCTAATGAAGTGAAGAGAAACAAATGGGGTGGTGGCGCAGTTGGCTAGCGCGTAGGTCTCATAGCAATAAGAGTGATCCTGAGGTCGAGAGTTCGAGCCTCTCTCACCCCATACTTTTTTCTTCTTTTATTTTGCTATTTATATGTTTGTTTTGTACACAGAACATCCATGGAAAACAGTTGTGAAACTTATAACCCAATAACCAAAGTGAAGTAAAAAAATCTTCAGATTCCGTCATTTGATCACGAAGAGCTAGCCGGTGAGCAATCATAATTGCTTAATGGGTCAAAAGGGTTGTATTTTATTAAAAAAGTATACATACAGATGCTAACTTGTTATGATCCTTAATGATGCAAAAAAGAAAGAAAAAAAAACTCGATACTATATCGAACCACACATGCTTTTTGTGGGTTAACATGAATTGCCACATTTTTTGCGTCTAAATCATACAAGAAAATAGCTAAAAACAAAGATGTTAACAATCAATTGCGATATAAAATGCATGATCCAAGATAAAAACCTCTCGTTTAGAAACAAACAAGCAAACGGCAACTGAAAGCTAGATTTACAAGAAAAAAAGAAGTAAAAACTAAAACAGTAAAAAAGTTACAAAATTGTAAATTTAAAACAGTAAAAAAAATAGAGAAATGCGCATCCGGGGAATCGAACCCGGTCAGTACCGTGGGAGGGTACTATGATACCACTACACTAGATGCGCTTTTATGCTACTATAATTATATATATTAACTAAAAGGCGGGGAATCGTTCTCCACACGCCAAGTGTCCCAAACAGTGTGAACACATTTAATGCCAACTTTCGCAAGTTGGTAAAAATAGTCCCTGAGGTTTAGGTGTCGTTGCAAAGTAAGTCCAAGTTGGCAAAAATAGTCCCTAAAGTTTCAGTGTCGCTGCAAAGTAAGTCCTTTATAGCAATTTGGCAAAAATAGTCTCTATCCAAATTCACGGCTACAAAACCAATCCCGCTGCAACGCGCGGGTTTCCACACTCGTTAATACTTATATTTAAATATCTTTGATGAAAGGGGTTGGTGTATAATATATTTACCCTTCGCAAAATAAATAATTTTTTTTAATGAACAACTTGCTTTTACACATTTAAAACAAGCTTTTTTTTGATGAACTTGTTTAAACACTTGTTAATTGTCTACAGATCTTTAATGAACAAACACTTAAAACTCTTAATCGGTCGTAAAATTAACAGATAAGCATTTTGTTTATCAAAAGTTTCGCAACGTATCTTTGAGCTTTCTATGATACCGAGCTTTTCACATGATCCTTACCCATCGTGTTAGTTTTCCCAAATCCCGTCTTTGTTCTAACTACCAATAGTACGTACGTACGTACATACGCATGCGTGTAGGTTAATAATCCATAATCAATGGTTAATCTAAAATACATCCACTACAACAATCGCCGCTTTCGCATGCGAAATTTCAGGTCTTTCGCCCGGGACATGTCCCCTACGAAACCTTCATGTCCCCGGCGAAAAGACCCCGGCAATTCCTTCTCGGGAATACTTTTCCCGGGGACTGTTTGCCACTTTTACCGGGGACATGTGGGACCTGCAGTCGATTGTCGCCGGTCAAACATGTCCGACGTGGCATCAGTTTTTGCCGGGGACAAGTCCCCGGGAAAACTATTTTTGAACTTTACCTTAAGTATCCTAATTACGTCATTAGTCCGTGTTTTCCCGGGGACACGTCCCCGGGAAAAGCTGTTAATTGAAATATGCTTTTGAACCTTCACCGGGGACATGTCCCCGGCAAAACTAGCTGACCCAATATGCAGAATATTGCTGCAAAATGGGTAATTTCCAGATTTTTTCCGGAAAAAATCTACAACATGTTTGCTAACATAGTTATCCTTTTCAAAATCATAACACAAATTCGCTAACATAGTTATTATTTTCCAAAATCATGCCAATCATAACACAAATTCGCTAAACATAATATCATATATACCCATCAATCGCTAACATAGTTATCCTTTTCCAAAATCGCCAAAACGGTTCCTAAACCGTTAACGCATGATCATCTACAAAACTATCCAAAACTACCTATCCGCAAATGGTCCAAAACTATACGTATAATCCATTTACGAGAATCCTAGCACATAATGCACATAAACGACATAATAATCCATGTTATTCTCTACAAACATATCCAAAATGTGTTAAAGTAACATAAATCGGCATCTCAAACCCCACTACCCCCATTACCGTCCCCGGTATCTCTAGACTCGCCGGATGGAGTAGCACCAGATCCCGACCCACCCTCTCCAGATCCCGACCCACCTGGTGGAGTAGCACTTGATCCCGGGGCGGACTATATTCGCTCCTGCCAACCCGGCAATGTCCTCACAAACTCCATGACCTGGTCCATCTGACTCCTCTGTGTAGCGAGCTCCTCGTTCTGTTTCTGCACTGTTTCCCACAGTGAGGACACATCCGCTGCATCACGAGGTCGGGAGGTGCTAAAGGTCTTCTTCACTCCACCGCCGGGTAAGACCTGACCTACACCAGGAATATGACCGCGCTGCTTACCACCAATCACGGTACGCAAAATCTGACGGTCAGTCATGCGAGTCCCATCGGAGGTGCTCTCTTCCCGCATCCGCAACATCTCGTTCTGTTTAGTTACAAAAAAACAAGAAAAGTAATATATAAGTCGTGATGCATTGGGTGACTTTGAAAATAAATTATACTTACATATCTAGCCTCAGATAACGGGGACTCAAAGACATCGCCCCTCGTATGGTTCCGACGGTAAAGCTCTATCAAGTCTTCTCCGACCGCTGCCTCAGCCTTGCTGGTCAACTGTTTAGAAATAAAATCAATAACGACACACCCAAAACCATGTATATATATAAATAAAATGATTAAATAGTTTCTTAAAAAGTTATGGCGAATAGCAGCATACGACTGAGATCCGTGAAGGCTAGAACTCGTGTTCGCCATTCGGTTTTGTCGATTCACCTCTGAGATCTTCTGCTTCTTGGGGTTTGTCCAAAGCTTAACCTGCGTATTTTAAATTATAAAAACTATTATATAAATGAATTATTATTATTATTATAAAGTGTCGATCCAGAAATTTACCAACGCATCCCAATCCTCTTGCGTCTTGTTCTCTGGACGCTTTCTTTTGATCTCCTCAATTTTCTCCAGCCCACCTGCTGCCGTAAAGTTATCTTTTTTGTACCTATATTTGTTGTCTTCGTATCGTTTTTGGAGATAATACTTTATACTATCAACAATCTTCTCTCCATTCGGGCCAGCAAGGTGTGTGTCGAGATCAAAGTAGTGCTGCAATAAAATATAAATAAAAAAATATACAAATTTAAATAAACAAACAAGTTTGAATAAATATACAAATTTAAATAAAGGTTAAAAAAAACTTACGTGTAGATGCTCATGGATGTGGGCCTTGGCCGTTTCGGGAACCTTAGCCCATGAATCGCAAAACATGGGAATCGAGTCCCGTAACACCTCCCCAACATAGTTGGAGAACCAAGAAGAGTGAGGGCCCACGTGTGTCCAAAACCCCTCTGGGTTGGGCCGAAATTCGATCGACACAGGACGACCATCCAGTGCCCTCTTCGCCTTCAGTGCCGTGTTCTTTGTGGGACCACGCACCACCTTCCCGCCTGTCCCAATTTTGGCGTTTGGGTCTGCAGCTTTGGATTTAGAGCCTACAAGTAATCAAATTCAAGTGATGATGACATAAAATAACATTTTATCAATTTAAAATAACATGTAATCAAATACAGTTTAGTGAAAAATAATTCAGAAATTCTTACGCTGGCAATTGGTGCCTATCCTCCTCGAGGGACCACGAGGTGGCGAATTACCTCCGTCGCCACCGTGAGACCTAGCTACAACATCTGCCATCTGTTAAACGAACATAGAAATTAGTGAAGAAACATATATATAATTAAATAAATAAATAAATAAACAAACAAATAAACACATTTAACAGTATATATCAACAAGATAATTATAATAAATAAATAAGAAATCAAACGCACCCTTTCAAGCACGTACTACTAAAGACTGATCGAAACTAGCCAGTAATCACATAAGCTAGTTCGTTGGTAATTTTGTATGAAATCAAATAAAATCTTCGACCTCCAAAAACGATTTTCAAGTTTGGACCAACACATTAAAGGACATAGCTTGGAGACTGTGGACAAGTTATGTACAAACTCTTATACACCATGTCATAATCTTAACCCATTATTTTTGGTGTCAATTATCCGGATTATATTAAGATTTATTACACATTGAAGCATTAGCATTACATAAATATGGGACTTCTTGTTCAGTATGACCCTATATGATTTAGATTCATTTTGCTCATAACTTTATAAGAAATCACCTCTTAAGATTAAGCGGAATTCTACCATCAATCCTCATTTATTTACAATAAAACACAAAAACTAAATACATCAATCTTAAGGACGATCAAATTGGGCATGACTTCTATACATAGTTAATGAACTCAAAAAGTTATCCGACCTAGCTATACTCTTTCCTATTTGACTAAAACATGAACCAATGTTTCACTTAACCCCCTAAAAAGGCTTTTTACCCCATGTACTGCAGTCCCACAGCAGCAACGGGTCGAACCCAAGTCCCACAAACGCAATGTAGTTCCAAAACAGCAATAACTATAAATTTTGCATACCCTACTCATATTAACAAGAAGCTAAAAAAATACATATACATTCAAAAATAGGGAGCTATAAACTTTTGCCGGTGACATGTCCCCGCTAAAAAAAATAAACAAAAATAATAATAAACATACCTTTTGGTCTCAACTCACGGTTGTGGTCTCGGCTCGGTCTCGGTCTCGGGTTGGTCACACTACAACTACTGTACCAAAAAAAATAAACAAAAAAATTATAAATTAAAAATTAAACAATTAACAAAAAATAACAATTAACAAATAACAACAATTAAAACAAAAATAAAAATAACGAAAATAAAAAACTAGCAAAATTAAAAATTAGCAAAATTAAAAAAAATTGTACCTGGTCTCGGTCTCGGATGTTGTGAGAGTAGAGGGGAAGAGAAAGAATTAAACAATGAGAGGGGGAAGACAACGCATCGTGCACAGTGGTGCGAGTGTGGGGAAGACAACGCCGGTGGGAGTAGTTGTGAGAGTAGCCGGTGGAGGTGGTGGTGAGAGTAGCCGGTGGAGGTGGTGGTGAGAGATGCCGGTGGGAGTGGTTGTCTTCGCTTTGCGATGGTGATTTGAGAGGGAGGAAGACGAGCGCTGTGTTTTTCGCTTTTTTTTCCCCAAGTGAGACAAGATCTGTAAATAATTGAGGTTAATATTTCCTTTCACCTTTTGCCGGGGACAACTCCCCGGTGAAAGTTTGCTTTGTCTTCTAGCGACACTTTTGCCGGGGACACGTCCCCGGGGAAAATGATGGCGGGATAAAGCAAAAGTGCGGAGGGAAAATGAAAATTTATACCAAAACTTTCCCAGGGGACATGTCCCCGGGAAAAGGTTTAATTATAAAATTAAAACTATCATTTTAAATAATTAGAACTAATAATAAATTATAAAATTATATAATTAAATTTAACCTAAAAATTATAAAACTAATCTAATTACTTTTAACTTAGGTTGCACGGACACGGCGATACAGAAAAGTCTAAAAATATATGACGTATCATGTATAAACAACTAAGTATAGATGCATTGGTATACGTATCATGTATAAACGACCAAATATAGATGCATTGGTATACGTATCATGTTAAACGACCAAGTATAGGTGCTATGGTATACGTATCATGTTAAACGACCAAGTATAGGTGCATTGGTATACGTATCATGTTAAACGACCAAGTATAGGTGCTATGGTATATGTATCATGTTAAATGACCAAGTATAGGTGCTATGGTATACGTATCATGTTAAACGACCAAGTATAGGTGCATTGGTATACGTATCATATTAAACGACCAAGTATAGGTGCATTGGTATACGTATCATGTTAAACGACCAAGTATAGGTGCTATGGTATACGTATCATGTTAAACGACCAAGTATAGGTTCTATGGTATACGTATCATGTTAAACGAAGACTTGAATTTTGAGCAGCTGGGTTGTATCTCCAGGTTATCCAACGCTTGTGATTTATTGATGAGACTTGACGAAACAGAGTAGAAAGAGTTTCTTCAGTTTCATTCTTTGAGCATATGTAATTTAGTATTGGAAAAGGGGTGTTTGGACACCATAATCTTGTTAACTAAGAACATGGTCAGCTTTACAAATCCAGCATGTGCTTTGATTTATAAAAATACTTGACAGATACATACTACAAGAACAACAACAACATCAACAACAACAACTACAAGAACAACTACTACTTTGATTAGCAACAACAAGAAGAACAACAACAACAACAACAACAACAACAACAACAACAACAACAGCAACACCAACAGCAACAACAACAACAACAACAACAACAACAACAACAACAACAACAACTACTACTACATACGAAGATTTTCCATGTCACCTAACAGCTCACGAAGTAATGCATCCGACTGACATGCGTGGTCGTCAGGAATCGTTGTCATTTCAAGTTTGGCCTCCAGTACTCTTACTCTTATCTCTAGCACATGTTTTTGTGTTTCCAGCAACCTTATCCTAAGATATTTTTCATGGCAGCTCGAGCACTCTGTTGGTGCAGAGATTGTTCTTAAGGACTCGTCAAATGCATCCTTCCACATAAAATATCCGCACCCATTATCTTTTCTGGGCTGTTACATAAGAAGAAAATTATAAGAGATTACAACCCAATTATTTGTATATTTACATAAATAGGAAATGTATGATTGTTCACCTTTGATAGAGGACATGAATAATATTGTCGTCCAGATGAATAATCTCTATGTGATGTTCTTAATTTTATATTTCCTGCTCCACAAGAACACATAAAAGGATTAAATTGCTCCATCTCAGGTTTTGAAATTTGTGTGAAGATAAGAGGTTGTGAGGTTGTGGTTTTGAGGATAAGATATGGTAGATTTTGGTGGGATAAGATCTCAGATTTTCTTTGTGTGATATATAAAGTGTAATTTTTCTGGATAAGGTTTTTGCCGGGGACATGTCCCCGGCAAAAGGTTTGGCGGGAATTTTTCCGCGAACAATTAACATGCTTTTGACTTTGGTCAAATTTTGATAAAAGTTGAAAATACTTTTGGCGGGGACACGTCCCCGGAGAAACTTTGCGTTGAATTTGACTATCCGGTCAAAGTTTAATAAAAATCAAACTGACTTTCGCCGGGGACATGTCGCCGCGGAAAGTCTGCGTTGAAATTTTCATAACGAGTCAGCGAATTCATGTGCCACGTCAGATTCAATTTTGTCGTTTTGTGACTTTCGCTGAGGACTTTGTGTCCCCGGCGAAAGTCTCCTCGCCCGTCCATCCGATTGTTGTAGTGATCTGCCATAAATTTATTTTCCAAAGAATTGAAGGCACGTTTAATATCAAATATTGATCTCTCCTTATATCTTATCCTGAATATTAACTTTGATGCAAATAATCTCTTTCATTAGAGTAATTAGTTCAAAATTAATTTCCATAAATCTATATGAATGTACGGTGCATTGTATGCATATGATACATGGTATCTAGGCACAAAAATACAATTTGAGAAAATATATTGCAAGAACTACAAATAGTAAATATCAACATTTAATATAGTTACTAATCAGTAATCACAAGATTATGTTGACTAACTGTATAAATAGATGCATGAAACTAGAGGTTTACACATCTCATTTTTCATGCAAAATGGCCAATAATCTTCCTTTGTTTATTTTCTCTCTCGTGTCTTTAATTCTATCGTCATCGTGTTTAAACACTAATGTCACTGGAAAGACCCATGGTAAAGACGGGTTTTTGCCCGCTTTAGGAACATGGTATGGTGATCCAAGAGGCGCCGGAAGTGGTAGTGACATATATTCATTATGAAAAATGATGTTAATGATGTAGTTTTTCACATTTTTACGATAATATATAACAACGTACTTTGAAAATCACCTTAAACAAGTTACTTTCGCACAGTTTCTCAGATAACAACACGATTTACTCTGCAAATGCTATGATTGATAACAAAATGAAACTACACTGCTATTTCCAATCATTTTAGACTATGTTATTGTTATTGGTATAAATGTGAAAAATACTGCTAGACTGCATGATAATTTAACTTAATTTGACTATATATGAAATAGGGACGGAACGAGCTAAGGGTGTGTCCCAGGCCTGTGGTATAAATGTGAAAAAAATACCGCTAGAATGCATGATAATTTAACTTACTTTGATTATATATGAAAATAGGAACGGAACCAGGGTGTGTCCCGGGACATTGATGAAATTTTGCGGCGTAGTGTTAATTTTTGTAAAAAACCTCGATTATTTCTAAATAAACCTGGTCCAAAAAGAATTGGGTTCCTCGTCTTGTAATTTTTTTTGTAAATGCATCTGGTCAAATTGTGTCCTGTTTCTGTCCCTGTATGAAAAGTATATTTTTCTTTTTCAATGTTGTGATTGATCACATATACACAGGAGGAGCTTGTGGATGGGGTGATGATGTTCAGAATCCTCCATTCTCATCAATGATATCAGCTGGAAATGCTAATATTTTTTTGCATGGCAAAGGATGTGGTGATTGTTATCAGGTGTAAAATTTATTATTTAAATATTGGTTAAAATCGAGTCATGTGTTCATGAGGTTATTAATATTGTATCATTGTGTGTTCTTTATCAGATCAAATGTACTACATGGCCACATTGCTCTGGATTTCCAATAACAGTGACTATTACAGACGAGTGCCCGGGTGCTTGTAACAATGTTCCATTCCATTTTGATCTAAGCGGGACTGCTTTTGGTGCAATGGCGAATCCAGGACAAGCTGATGATCTACGTAAACTTGGTCAAGTTGATATTCAATATCGAAGGTTCATACATTAATTTAACGCCTTATCAGGGAAATATTGAAAAGTAACATAAATAACAACTTTGCAAACTCGAGGTATTTAATGTATACTGTACTTTTCTAGTCATTCAAATCTGGTGTGTTTTTACTAGAAGAAGATGATGGTTTAACATTTGACAAATAAAATACCGAAAGTTAAATTTTTGACAAATTTGAAATCTTTTCTATCAAAATTGTTCAAATTTGTACAAATTCTTTTTTGCATTACATTTCTTGGTAAATTTCCCTTGTTATTAAAGACTTTGAATCCTAAAAGTGTCCTACTGAGTTAAACATGTGTGATCAGGGTGGACTGCAACTATGGTAAAACAACGGTTGCATTCAAGATCAGTGAAAAAACAAACCCAAACTGGTTCGCTACTTCAATAGAATTTGTAGATGGAGCTGGTGAACTTAGCTACGTGGAGATCGCACAGGCTCATTCAACAAAGTTTGTTCCAATGCAGAATATATGGGGTGCAGTTTGGGTAGCAAACATTAGCCCATCTTTTTATGCTCCATTATCATTTAGGCTCACGTCTCCAAAACATAAAGCAATCACTGCTTACAATGTGGTTCCTTATCAATTTGTTCCAGGAAAAACTTACTACTCGAATGTAAACTTCTGGTAGCTAGCTAGTTATGATTATTTTATCAGTTGTTTCAGAATAACATTGAGCTAGTTTTCTAGCTAGTAATAAAGAAACAATGGAATGTAGTTTATCAAGTACCCTTGCACACCAAGTCTTCTATTTTCCAAATTTACAAGGACATATGTAAAAATGTCAAAGGCCTCTTAAGACTTTTTAACTTTCTCACTAGCATGTACATATTATAACCCTGTAACCCTTTACCTCGTTCTTGCTTTACAATCTGCTTAAAAATCCTTCTTTCCAGTCACAAAATTAGAAAATCTGAAAGCCCTCTTTTTCTTTAAAACACCACCATACTTCATTGCCACAATTACAGGGGAGTGATCTGAAATGATATATAGTAGGAACATCCCATGTGAATCAGGAAACTTACTAATGAAGTCTTCATTAACTAAAATTATATCCAACTTTTTAAGTGTTCTACAGTTTTTGGTTTTTGAGACTTTTTGTCCAGGTGTTGAAAAACCCTGAACTATTGATGTCCCCAATCTCAATTTCAGTAACACAATCTTGAAATTCCTTCATCTCTCAAGAAGAAACTGAGATCCCATTTGAATGTTCGTTAACATCCAATGTAACATTGAAATCCCCATATATTACCCATGGATTCCCATTAACTTGTTTTGGAACTTAATTGAAAAAATAAAAATAACTTTGAGTAAATCAAAGTGTTTAATAGGAGAACTCTATTTTAAATACAAATACCTTTTGATTGGCTAACAAAATTAAAATTAAATCTAATTTTGAATAATGTTTACTTTTGTTAAAAAAGCAAAACAAAATATGCATTACTTTAGATAGTTTAAAAGACTTTTTTATTTACTTTTCGACTTAGGTGTAAAATAATGTTATAATTTGCTAATAAAATGTACAAGTCCAAAACTTTTTAACAATCTTAAATTTAATTTTATGGACTTAAATGTTACAAATTTATTATTATTACTAGTTTTAGAACTCGTGCACGCACGGGTTTGGACAGACAGTATAACGCTTAATATTATTTCAATAACATTGTTTCGAAGTTAAAGATTGTCACAATTCATAAATCCATTGGTTTTGTAATGTTTAAGATTTTTATATAAAATTATATTAAAGTTTTTAATACTTATATAGTTTTAATACTCATGCACGCACGAGTTTTTACATAATTTGTCATTGTGTGTTAATATCGATTAATATTTGTATAGATTTTTGTCACATGAATGATTTGACTTGTTTAACTAGCATGGTGTTTAAGTTGATCTTGTTTAAATTTAAGGGCTAATTCCCAAAAAGGGACAAAAAGTTGGGTATTGATCACTTTGAGGTACAAAAATAAAGCCTCTTCTCAATTTGGTCATGTGCGAATGTGCGAATGTGCGATTCCATTAGATGTGCGACACGTGTCCACTTATTTATTATTAAAGTACAGTGGTAGGTGGGATTTTTTCCCAAATATTCCTTTTTGTCTTATTATTACTAACGTAAAAGGTCAAAAATACCCCTCTATTTTGGAATGATCTTGAAGACCCCACTCATATTTATCAACCTGAAAGGTGATCATTCTGACTTTACTACCATTTAGAAATCATGTTTATAAATACATAAGATGAAGAAAACTGAATGACATGCTTGGAGGAAGAGGTGACTCTGGTCCATATATATCTCGAGCTCCGAAAACATAAAGAGGTATCAAATATCTTCGATCTTCATTATATTCTTCTTCTAGTTCAGTTCCAGCTGAAGGATGATTGACAGGTTGATAAATACAAGGATATCTCAGTAAAGTCAGAATGATCTCCAAAAAAATACGCCTCAACAAATTTTATTGTTGTGACCTATCTATGTTACCAAACGGGTTTCACCGCAAGACAAAAACCCAAAAAATCCGAAACTTAAATTTTAGATCTAGGGCACGTCAATGGGTTTCACCGCGCGTACCCAATGTCAGAATGATCACCTTTCGACGATCTATCGTTTGGTATAGGTGGTGTAATTTTCCGGTTGCGGGTGGCCGGAATATTGGCCGGAGAAGACGGTGGTGGTGGTTTCCGGTCGCCGGAAAAGTAGAGAGAGATGAGAGAGAGAGAGAGAGATATGTGTGGGTATATTAGACTTTATTTATATTAATGAGAAATGATAAAATTAAAGTGAGGGTATATTAGACTTTTAATACTCTTAATAATAAGACAAAATCCTACCTACCACTGTACTTTAATAATAAATAAGTGGACACGTGTCGCACATCTAATGGAATCGCACATTCGCACATTCGCACATGACCAAATTGAGAAGAGGCTTTATTTTTGTACCTCAAAGTGATCAATACCCAACTTTTTGTCCCTTTTTGGGAATTAGCCCTAAATTTAACTATTGATATCATGTTTTAGACATTATGCGTTTTTAGTAGCACATAATGACCTTGAAAAATATTTGTCGTTGTTATATGTGGAATCTTGTATATTTATGTTCATCTCACGGTAACATGTGAGATTTGATATTTATATTCATGTTAATAATAATTTAAGCCGATTTTTAAACCCGTGTGCGGGTTAAACTTATAAAGAGTAATAACATGAGTAATGCGGATAGTTTTGAACTTGCGATTTTGTGTAACATTTATGCATATAACGAAAAAAAAAATACAAAATCTTGTGGTAAAGCATGTTGACTGAAGCTGTGTGCTCAAAAATTAGTCCTGACTCAACACTGAAAAATCAAATTGCTAAAACCAGCAATTTTATTTTTGTTCTTACTTCTTAATTATAGCAAAACTGTTTGGTTTGGTTCTCGGTTGTGGAATCTTTGCTTTAACAACCTGCAGTTCACTCAAACTGCCTGGGATATATCCAGTTAACGGGTTACCAGCCATTTTTTTTTCTTTTCTTTTTTAATGAAAAAACTGTGTTCTTGGTCAAGTTTTCCAGACATTTACCGAAATCGTTCACCCCCAAGGCCCTTTTGCAAAATTCTTAATAGTTATTCTTAATCAATTTTTTAAACAAGTTGAGTTGGGAGAAAGGGAATATTTTTGATAAGGTGGAAAAATGCAGAGCTGATCTTAAGAAGACCCAAAGTAATAAGTGTAACACCCCCAAAAATGGTTTGCAACGAAAGAAAATATTACTGGGGTGCTACTCAATTGGATCACAACACAAAGTATAGGATAACAGATTTTCCTTAAAAGATTTCATTTATTATAGTAAAACAAAGTTTACATCGTTATTTTAGTGCGGAAAATACAGACCCATAAAGGAATTTAAGTGGTCCCCAAAATATATCAGAGTTGTGTATGACCATGCTATTGCTTTGCGCCTCCAAAGTTTAGCCATCGCCTTAAATCCTGAAAATACATGCTAAAAAGTCAACACAAAGGTTGAGTGAATTCATAGGTTTAGTAGTAAAAGAGTTGATCACAAGATTTGAAGTTTAAGAAAAACAGTGGGCTACGTTGTTATACGCCCATAATCGAAATTGGTTATTATTGCACTAAGCTCATGACGAAACCTTAAGTATTCAAGTATTGTGTTGGTGTCCGCAGCCAAATCACAGTAGGTATCAACTGTTACGCCCCCAAAACGAAAATTTTAAAACTTTTTAAAATGACGTAAATTAAATTGACTTTCAAGCCACTTTGACTAAATAACCTTAGATATGAACTACGAAGGAAAGAAGACTCAAGAAATTTCCTTTTTAGTTTGATTTGTAAGAAAGGACTAAATAATTCATCCTGACGGGCAGACGCCGTCACCCACATTATGTGACGCCGTCCGCCCTAAATGGAATGTCAGATCAAAAAGCAACATTTAAACCTGACGGCTCAGAACAATCTTAACCCGACAGCGTCAGCTCTAAATGCGACGCCGTCACCCTTTAATTGGGACGCCGTCTGAAACAGGAAATAACCTGACGGCTCAGAACTATTTTAACCAGACGGCGTCACCAATTGGGTGCCAAGATGGGGTCACCCAATTGGTGACGCCGTCTGAAGCCCAGACCTGCACATTTAGTGCAGATTTCTGCATTTGGACCAACTTTTCAACACTCCACTCCAAGAATACTATCATGACCACATGTAATCTCCACAACACTTATAAGAGCTATTACCAATGAACATTTTGACACTTAACATTCAAAACAAGGCAATTGCCATTGCGTCAAACATTACTTTACTAATAATTTGACCCATAAACTATAAAGGTTTGACACTAATGATTTGAACCTATTAGACAACATAAAAACGTAATTACAACCAATAGTGAAGGAAAGACCATATGACCCGAAAAATATACCAAAATGTAAATTGACTCTTCGGGGCTTCCAACTTCAACATCTTGGTTCCAAAAGACTAGTACAACTAGGAGCTCAAGCATAGTCCATTCTACACTTGTTTCTTACCCTTATCCTCCTTGCTAGGACCTACAAAACATCATCAACTATAACGTAAGCGAAATGCTTAGTAAGTAAACGGGTTATGAGCAAGTAAAACTTTAACAACAAAAAGGGATTCATGGAGCATCTATAACATAAATACATACCTTTAATTTGGTATTTACACTACTTGACAATATAAAAGCTATGGATCCAAGCTACTATTACAAGCTCCAACAAGCTATAACAACAATCAATAATTCATAATTTAACATAATACAACAATAACCCATTATAATTACCTCAAATTGCTCAATAGGTATTCTACCAAGTAGACCCACAACTCCCTTAAGCTTCCTAATCAATAATTAATCTTAATTATAGACTATAATTAACAATTTCAATAAATTAGACATCTTCTATTACTACCTTAAACTTCTAAATTCAAAACCCTTATCATAAAGATTAAGGAAGATGCTTACTTGGTTTGGAGATATGAAATTAAGGATCTCCTAATCTTGATAATCACCACAACTAGTCCAAAATAGGCTCAATTGAAGGTTCTTGATGTCTTTTTCTTCTTCCTACCAAACCCTTCTTCACCTACAGGTTTTCTTCTAAAAATATGGATAAGTCTTCTAATAAGACTATTTTATTTATTTATTTAATTCACTTAACTCAAATGACAACTTTAGTCCCCCTATTCCCAGATTCTTATATGTTAGCCACTAAAGTTCCTAATTCTATCTTCTTGGTTGAAACCTTTAAGAAATATAGACATACTAACATAACATAAGGGATCAATACTAACTTTTAATAATACCTTGACGGGATACGGGTGTAACAATTCACCCCTCCTAAAATTTGATTTCGTCCCCGAAATCATGCTTGAAAAAGTTGAGGATACTTGCTCTTCATTCTTTCTTCCGGTTCCCATCTAATAGTTGTACCCTTCCGATGCCTCCATTATACTTTAACCAATGGAATCTCTTTATTTCTTAGTTGTCTTGTTTTTCTCCCAAGTATTGCCTCCGGTTCTTCTTGCGATGTTAGCTTCGGATCTATTTCTACGTCATCCAACGTAATTACACTAGTTTCATCCGCTAAACATTTCCTTAGGTAAGATACATGGAAGGTATTGTGAATTCCTTTCATTTTGTCGAGGAGATCCAATACATAAGCTACTTCTCCAATACGTTCTATAATCTTGAAGGGTCTAATGAATCTTGGTCCTAACTTTCCTTTATGCTTGAACCTAAGAACGCCTTTCCATGGGGAAACCTTAAGCATGACCAAGTCTCTTATTTCAAATTTGATTGGTCTTCTTCTATTGTCGGCATAACTTTTCCATCTATCTTGGGCCGCTTTAAGTCTTTCTCGAATCGTCTGGATTTTCTCGGTTATTGCTAGAATTACATTCGTACTAGCTAACTCTCTTTTCCCTACTTCATCCCAACATACCAGAGTTCTACATTTTCTTCCATAAAGCATCTCGTAAGGTGGCATTTCAATGCTAGCATGATAACTATTATTATAGGCAAATTCAACTAAAGGTAGATGATCATCCCAATTTCCCCCAAAGTCAATAACACAAGCCCTTAACATATCTTCTAATGTTTGAATTGTTCTTTCACTTTGCCCATCGGTTTGCGGGTGAAAGGCCGTACTCATATGCAATCTTGTACCTATTTCTTCTTGGAAACTTCGCCAAAATGTCAAAGTAAATCTCCCAACTCTATCGGAGATTATAGAAATGGGTACCCCATGGCGTGCAACTATTTCCTTAACATATATCTTTGCTAACTTGTGAACGGGCATATTTTCTCTAATAGGAATGAAATGTGCGCTCTTCGTTAAACGGTCTACTATTACCCAAATTGCGTCGTGCTTTTTGGTCATTCGCGGTAACTTCGTAAAGAAGTCCATTGTAACCTTTTCCCATTTCCAAACCGGTACTTCCAACGGTTGTACTTTACTATACGATTTTTGGTGCTCGGCTTTAACCTTCAAACAAGTTAGACATTTTTCAACATATTTCGCACAATCTCTTTTTATACCCGGCCACCAATAATCCTTCCTCAAGTCGTGATACATCTTGTTAGCCCCCGGGTGAATAGAATATTTCGACTTATGTGCTTCATCTAAGAGTAATATCTTTACATCACTACGAAAAGGTATATAGATTCTCCCATACCGCGTTTTAAGTCCGCGACTATCTTCTTCAAAATGAGGGACATGGAAAGTGATTGCTTGCTTCATCACCTAGACACGCTTCATGACTAAAGGGTAGGATAAGACATGAGAAATAATTGGTGTAAAGTAACAAAGCAAATAGACTTAACCTATAACCAAGTTGTCACCGCCTACCGTTCATCCAAAGTTCAAGCTTTAAGGTGAAGAAACCGGATCATGATCTAATCAAGTAGATGTGCCATTAGCGGACGTCATGATGGGCACATTACTTGTTCTTCAACTGTTGGCGCAATAATTACCAACTCAACTCTTCAAATGTGACCGAGGTGGCCTCCTCGATGCTTAATCTTTGATGAGCTCCAATCATAGTGCTTATAACATTGCACTTTACAATAATCAATAATATATATATATATATATATATATATATATATATATATATATATATATATATATATATATATATATATATATATATATATATATATATATATATATATATATATATATATATGTTGGGAATAATCCGTTACCACGGATAGTTGTGGTTTACACTGCTCAGATTAACACTAGCAGTGGAAACGTATTACCACTGCTGGTACATTATTACCACTGCTATTGTAAAACGTGTTTAGATAAGTATAGAATAGATCTTGTGTATATTCTATAATGTTAGCTTTATACTTATCTTGTAAAGGACTCCTTGTTGTATAAAAGGAGGTCCTAGGTCATTGTTTTAGGTACTAGAGATTTACCTACGTATTACTCACAAAGGCTTCAAGGTGTAACCCTAGTGATAAGCTAAGATCACTCGTATTATTCATTAATAATATTGGAGCTTAAGTTTTGTGTTTAATCTGTGTTTACTTACATAACATCATACAATCCGTCTTCTAAGTATTACTAAGTAAATTCCGCGTGCTTAATAATATTATACAAAATATCATTGACACAAGGTGTGTGTCCAGATCCATCAAGTGGTATCAGAGCGAAGGTTCTGATATTTTGTTTTAGAAGATCCAAGGAATAAGCTTAACCTACTCACTCAATTTAATGGAGATGGAAAACAACCAGTCCAACTCTTCTACACCAAGGCTACCTAAGCTCAAACTTAATGAGTTTGAGATGTGGAGGATACTGATTGAGCAATACTTTCTCATTCAGGACTATGCTCTTTGGGAGATCATTCGAACTGGTGATTCTTTCAAGCCTGTGAAGGTTGGTGATACAGATGTTGTGAAAGTTTCTGTGCCTGAATCCAGTATTGAAAAGGCTCTTAGGAAGAATGATCTTAAAGCCAGAAGTTTGTTGATGATGACTCTTCCTAGAGACCAGATCATAGCATTTAGCAAGTTCACAACTGCTAAAGAACTGTTTGAAGAGATTTGCTCAGTGTTTGGTGGTAATGATGCTACAAAGAAGACACAAAAGACATTGTTGAAGCAAAGTTATGAAAACTTCTCTGCTTCAAGTAATGACTCACTTGATAGCATCTTTACCAAACTTCAGAAGATTGTTACACAACTGACTGTGTTTGGCATTGAGGTAGAAAAGGAAGACCTCAATTTGAAGTTTCTAAGAAGTTTGCCTTCAGAGTTTCAAACTAATGTTACTGTCTGGGAAAACAAATCAGACATAGAAACAATGAAGCTCAATGACCTTTACAACAACTTCAAACTTATTGACAAAGGTTGAAGAAAGCAGGGAAACTTGGTACAAGCTCTAGTAGCTTGGCATTGTTGTCAACTTCTATTGATAGTGATGATTCTGAAGATGACAGTGATGATGATGTTGCCATTGCTGGTTCTAAAGTTTCCACTGGTAATGTTAATGTTACCACTGCAGGTTCAAAGAAGAAGGTTGCTAGTATTGGAGATCCTACCTTTTATGCTTTCATCTCTACTCAAGTAGATGGCTCTGTCTTAACTCATGAAGACATAGAGCAAATTGATGAAGATGACTTGGAGGAGATGGATATAAAATGGCAAATAGCTCTTCTTAGCATGAGGGCTAGGAAATTCTATAAGAAGACTGGCAAGCCTATTCACATCAATGGGAGTGAAACTGCAGGCTTTGATAAGAAGAAAGTAGAGTGCTTTAACTGCCACAAGTTTGGACATTTTGCTAGAGAATGTAGAAGACCAAAGACCAAGGACAACATGTCAACTTGGTACAAGCAAAAGAAGGAACCAACTGTGGAAGAACCAAAGGCAATGTTGGCTATTGATGGTGTGCGCTATGATTGGAGTTTCATGGCTGATGAACAAGAAGAAGAACATTCTGATGCTGCTCTTGTTGCTAGTGAATTTGCTCTTATGGCTTTCTCTGACTCTGAGGTACAAAACTTTGAAAGTTGTTCTAAAACATGTAGGGCTGCTAGAGAAGTTGAAAGGCTTAATGATTTATATTCTAATGAAAGACAAGAGTTATATACTGCTAATTATACTGTGTCTAACCTTAGGAGAGCTATAGCTGTATTGGAAAAACAACTAGAGCACTATCAAGAAAATGAGTCAAAATATAATGATGATATGATTCTTCTTAGAAGAGAGGTAGAACATACAACAGCTGTGAATAAAGCATACCAAAAGGAGTTTGAAAAACTTCAAAAGAAAAATGAAAATGTCAATTTAACTTTAGACACATGTTATCATCAGTCTAAGTCAATTGATAAAATTTGGAATGCTCAAATATATAGTAAAGTTAAGTCTGGTATGGGTTATAACACTGTGCCTCCACCTCTAAGAGGTGTTCCATCACCTCCAGGTATAGATTTAGCTCATACAGGCTTAGAAGAGTTTCAGGATCTTGAACGTGAATATGGTCCTTTAAAGGACACAATGGTGAAAAGTGAGGAAGTGATTAAGCAGGATAATGATGTTTTTGAGAGTGCTAGTGACTCATCTATTGTTGATGAGAATGTTAAAAAGAATGTAGAGGCTTCTACTCCAAAAGTTGTTAATACTGTTACAGAGGAACCCAGGAAACCAGTTAATAAACCTAGATCAACTGTAAGGTATGCTGAGATGTATAGGAACAAGCCTACAGCTCCTAGGGGTAACCAGAGGAGTTGGAATCATGTTAAATCTCAACAACTAGGTAGTGATTTTGTTATGTACAATAAGGCATGCTATATCTGTGGTAGTTTTGATCATTTACATGCTTATTGTGACTATCATGTTGGGAGAAGGGAAGTTCATGGGAATAAAAGGGTGAATTCTAACATGTTTCAAAATAATGTACATCCTAATTCACATTGTAAAATGGTCCCAAGACCAGTTCAACTAAGAAGTGGCCTCAAAACTTTTGCCACTGCAAAAACTGTTAACACTGCTCACCCTAGGTCACCTGTTAAAAGTGCAAAGTCCAAACCAACTTTTGTAAAATCTGCACAAACAGGGAAAGGAACTTTTCAGAATAATAAGGTTCATTATAACCAACAATGGGTACCAAAAAAGAAACCAGCAGTTTCCACTGCTCATACAAAAGTTACCACTGCAAGGGTTGTAAACAAGAAAATGGGGGACATGGGCAATGCTGTGAAGGCCTCAGCACGTTGGGAATGGAAACCTAAAGGAACTACCTCTACAACCAATCCCAATGGTGTATCAATGACCTTTGATAGATTTAACTATATTGATACACGAGGCAGATCCAAGTCAATCATGGCTTGGGTCCCCAAAAGAAACTAACTCTTTACTCTTATGTGCAGGACCATCCAAGGACAAAAATATCAGATCAAGGATATACAGATAGTGGGTGTTCAAGGCACATGACTGGTAACAAGTCCTATCTTTATGATTTTGAGCATTATGATGGACAGTATGTCAGCTTTGGAGGTGGAGTAAATGGTAAAGTTGCTGGTAAAGGAGTTATCAAAACTGGTAACTTGGACTTTGAACCTGTGTATTATGTAAAAGAGCTTAAGTATAATCTTTTTAGTGTGTCACAAATGTGTGACAAGAAGAACAATGTTCTTTTTACCAAAGATATGTGCTTTGTTCTCTCTTAGAATTTTAAGATGCCTAATGAAAGTCAGATTCTTCTTAAAATTCCTAGAAAAGGCAACGTATATAACTTTGATATGAACAACATTGTTGCTAAAGATGATTATGCTTGCTTGCTTGCAAAGGCCACAGTGGATGAATCCATGTTATGGCATAGAAGACTTGGTCATGTTAACTTCAAAACCATTAACAAGATTGTCAAAGATGGTTTGGTGAGAGGTCTGCCTCTGAAAAGATTTGAAAATGATCAAACCTGTGTGGCTTGTCTTAAAGGCAAAAAACACAGAGCTTTTTGCAGGTCAAAGTTGGTTAACTCTATTGCTCACCCACTTCAAATGTTACATATGGACTTATTTGGTCCTACATCTGTGAGCAGCCTGAATCTAAAGAAATATTATCTAGTGGTGACTGATGATTTTAGCAGGTTTACATGGGTTTTCTTTCTTGGAACCAAGGATGAAACAACAGGCATCCTCAAGATCTTTATTACAGAAGTAGAAAACCAATATGATATGAAAGTTAAAGTCATTAGGTGTGACAATGGGACATAATTCAAGAATAGAGTTATGGATGATTTTTACAGAGATAAAGGTATTAAAAGAGAATTTAGTGTTGCTAGAACTCCTCAACAAAATGGTGTTGCTGAGAGGAGGAACAGGACACTTATAGAGGCTGCTAGAACCATGTTGGCAGATTCCAAATTGTCAATCACTTTTTGGGCTGAGGCAGTTAACACTGCATGTTATGTGCAAAACAGGGTTTTAGTGGTAAAAACAAAGAACAAGACACCTTATGAACTATTTAGGGGTAGACCACCTATCCTTGACTTCATGAGACCATTTGGATGTCATGTATCTATTCTCAATACCATAGATTATCTGGGAAAGTTTGATGAAAAATCTGATGAAGGGTATTTTGTTGGGTATTCTATGGTTAGCAAAGCTTTTAGAGTATTCAACTTAAGAACCCAAAAGATTGAAGAGAATCTGCATGTGGAGTTCCTGGAAAACAAAGTTAATCTCAAAGGAACTGGTCCAGAAAGGCTGTTTGATCTTGATACTCTAACCAATACTATGAATTATGTACATGTTTCTACAGGAACATCTTCTTTTGATTTTGCAGGTTCAGAAGAGTTTCTTGATGATGATGAACCAAGCAAGGATCATGTAGATGATCAAGATGAATTCAGTCTACCTCTTTGGGACTATGCAGATAATGATGATATACCAAAAACTGGAAATGCTCACCCTTCTAATGATTTTGGAAAGGAAGGAAGTAGTAACTTGAATGCTGAAAATTCTGAAAGTAGTGGAAATATAGATTCCACTGCTAGGCCAGAAGTTTCCACTGCAACATCAGATGTGGAAATTACAACTCCAGTTACAGAGGAAGCTCAAGCCAATGATGTTGAAATCTCAAATATGCCAAGTGAGATTGCAGTTCCTCAGACTCCTCACACTTCTATTCATAAATCACATCTACTTGAAAATGTGATTGGGGATGTCTATTCACCTGTGAAGACTAGAAGACAAACAAAGCTTCCTGATGTTCATGGATTCATTAGTAAAATATATGAATCTAAGATTCATGAAGGCAAGAATGAATATCTCTTTATGTGTTTTCTGTCACAAATGGAGCCAAAGAATGTTTACAAGGCACTTAAAGATGAAAGTTGGGTGGAAGAAATGCAAGAAGAGTTGCTCCAATTTAAGCTTCAAAAGGTTTGGGTGCTTTGTGATTTGCCTTCTGGCAAGAAGGTAATAGGTACTAAATGGGTGTTCAGAAACAAGAAGGATGAAAGAGGAATTGTTATCAGAAACAAAGCTAGGCTTGTGGCTCAAGGATACACTCAAGAGGAGGGTATTGACTATAAAGAAGTATTTGCCCCAGTTGCACGTATTGAAGCAATCAGGCTGTTCTTAGCCTATGCATCCTTTATGGGCTTTAAAGTTTATCAAATGGATGTAAAGAGTGCTTTTCTATATTTGCAGATTGATGAGGAGGTTTATGTCTCACAACCTCCAGGCTTTGAAGACCCTGAATATCCTAACAAAGTATACATGGTAGTTAAAGCTTTGTATGGTTTGCATCAGGCACCAAGGAAAAGGTATGAAACCTTAACTACTTATCTTCTTGCTAATGGGTTTCATAGAGGCATAGTGGATCAAACTTTGTTCATCAAGAAAGACAAGAATGATATATTGCTGGTTCAAGTGTATGTTGATGATATCATTTTTGGATCTACCAAGACAGAGATGTGCAAAGAATTTGAGAAACTGATGAAAGAAGAATTTCAGATGAGTTCTATGGGTGAACTCACATTCTTTTTGGGACTTCAAGTACTACAAAGGCCAGATGGTATTTTCATCAATCAAGATAAATATGTCGCTGAGATACTAAAGAAGTTCAAGTTCACTGATGCAAAGTCATCTAGCACCCCTGCAGACAAGACTACACATCTACTTCTGAAAGAAAATTGTGGTGAAGCAGTTGATGTGCACATGTACAGGTCTATGATTGGTTCTTTGATGTATCTTACATCATCTCGACCAGACATCATGTTTGCAGTGTGTGCATGTGCAAGGTTTCAAGTTACTCCCAAGTTCTCTCACTTGACTGCTGTGAAGAAGATTTTCAGATATCTTAAAGGATTTCCTACTCTGGGATTGTGGTACTCCAGAGATTCTCCTCTAGATCTGGTTACTTACTCAGATAGTGACTATGCTGGAGCTAGCTTGGATAGAAAATCTACAACAGGTGGATGCCAATTTCTTGGCAACAGATTAGTGTCATGGCAGTGCAAGAAACAAACTATGGTGGCTAATTCATCAACTGAGGCAGAGTTTGTGGCTGCTGCAAGTTGCTGTGCTCAAGTTCTATGGCTTCAGAATCAACTTTTGGACTATGGGTACAATTTCATGAATACCATCATCCATATTGACAATAGCAGTACCATATGCATCATTAAGAATCCTGTTCAACACACAAAGACCAAACATATTGAAATTAGACACCATTTCATTAGAGATTGCTATGAAAAGGGACTAATTCAAGTTGTCAAAATTCATACTGATGACAACTATGCTGATTTATTAACAAAAGGACTTGATGTGGGAAGATTTCAGTACTTGGTAACAAGTATTGGAATGCTTAATCCATAAATTTTTTGTCAAAATGTTCTCTGGTGTTGAGGGGAGGCTGTTGGGTACTGACATTGTTGTATGAGTTTGTATATGTTTGCTTGTATTCATGTTTATGTTTTTATGAAGCTTAGATGGGAGTTGATTTTAAAAGGTGTATATCTGAGATACACAACAAATGGTTATTGATTCACCATGTCTAATCCACATAAGAATCAACTAGTCCAGAGCAAACGACTACTGGTAAAGACTTGTCAAATCCGTTTATGGTTGATAGTTTACCAAAAACTATATGGTTATCAACTCACCATATTCTTTATGATTAGGAGTTGGCTAGTACATAGCAAACGGCTCATGGTAAAGACATATCAAATCCGTTGATAGCTGGTAGTTTGCTAAAAACTATGATAAGAGCAGTCTAGTTTTCAAATGATTTTATTTACCACTGCTCTTTGAAATTTTTGTGAAAAATTACCACTGCTAGTTCACAATTTCCACTGACAGTGTTATTTTACCACTGTTGTTCTAGCCATTACAAACTTACAACTGATTGTGTCAGTAACTTATTTTTTACTAGCCGTTGAAAGTAACCACTGATTTCCATATATATAGGGTTAAAATTTTAAGAAAATTATCTTCTTTCCATATTGTGATAAATACTTTCTAAAGATAATTTTTCTTGCGCAATAATTCTAAACCCTAACCCTATATATCTTTCTCTCTCAATTGGCTAGTTATTCTTTCAATTCTTACTGACATAATATCGTTTTTCATTAAAAGTTTCTATGGCACCTTTAAAATTTGCAGATGAGCACAACCTAGTGGCCTACCTACAAAAGTCTAACGAGAAGAGTGGCCCTGTTTTTCATCAGATTGTGGACTTTCTCAATACCTCTCATATAAGGTATGCTTTGCTTTTAAAACCCACAATCTATATCTCTCAAATCAAATAGTTTTGGACTTCTGCTAAGTCCATAACACTTGAGAATGGAGATATACATGAAACAGTGGATGCTCTAAGAGCCACTGTGGATGGGGTAACTATTGATGTTATTGAGGCATCCTTGAGGAGAGTACTCCAATTGGGTGATCTCAATGGTCTCATCACATTACCTATGCCTGAAATTCATGATACTTTATCATCTATGGGGTATGATACCACTGATAAAAAGGCTACTTTCAAAAAGAGTGGTTTTTGTCCCCAATGGAGATTTTTGATTCATACTCTTTTACATTGTCTCAGTCTAAAGAAAACATCTTATGAGCAATTTAGTTCAACCATGGCTTACCCTTTGGTTTGTCTAGCCACTGGTAAGATTTTTAACTGGTCAAATTATATTTTTACTAGTATGACTGGCAATGTAAAGAGTTCAACAAAATTTTTAATGTATCCAAGGTTTGTGCAAGCCGTGCTAAATGAGTTTCAACTGCAACCCCATACTAATGTTTATAACATCAGTTGCCTAAAGCCTAAAGTTTTTCAAAACATGAACAGAGATGGCAACATGATTTTTACACCACTCTTACCTCAAATGCTTGCAAAGATTTCACCTGAACAAATCACACCCATAATATCTGTTCCAAACATTGATTATACTCCACCTGTTTCTCACACCTATGAGAGGAGGAGCAAACAGCCACCTTCTTTCATAACAATACAGCAAGTTTCTGAACCTTTTGGTCTAAGAACAAGCAGTGGTGGTTCTAGACTACGACCTAGTCCAACTAGGGAGGAATCTGAGCCAATGCCCCATGATTCACCTCTCTCAACAGGTCACACAGTTGAAAGTGATGAGGGCAGTGGGCAACAATTGGAATTGATGGTTTTGTGCACAAAGTTAGCCAAGCAGGTTGAATCTCTGCAGAAGGACTTGGCACATGTCAAGAAGCAGCATGCCAAGGATGTTAAACACTTAAAAGAAGAGATTTAGACTTTGAAGGAAGAGTTGCAGGGGTTGAAAAAGCACAAGAAAACTGCAAATTTGGTGATTTCATCTTCATCCTCACCTACTGATGGTGATTCAGCTGGTTTTGATCATGATTTGGGAAATTCTCCCAAACAGGGGAGGAAAACAGGTACTGACACTAAGGGGAGGAAAATTGATTTTGAAGATGAAGGAGATACAAGTAAAGGAGCAAAAGAAGCTAATACTCAAGAAGAGTAACTTGATGATCAAGACATTTTCTGTACTGCAACTGATTTTACCACTGATTCTATTTCCACTGCAGAGCCGAATATTGCCACTGCAAGTGAAGAATTTGATAAACTGAAAGACAAAGGTAAAGCAGTTGTGGAAAGTGTAGAGCAAACTGGAAGAAAGATTTCAAAGAAACAACAAGCACATATTGCTCTTGATAGAGAAATTGCTAAAAAGATTACTGAAGAACAAGTTGCTGAAAAGAAAAAGCTTGAAGAAATGGAAGTTGCAAGCTTTTTGGAGACTAAAAGATTGAATAGAATGGAAGATTTTATTGAAGATCCACTTTCCACTATTCAACCTACAATTCTTAGAGAGAAGACTCCAGAGTTTAGTTATGTTCCTTCTGTAGAAGATATTGAGTTCTTGATTGCTAATAATCAAATAATCAAGAAAAAGGCAATGTAGCTGAAGCATCCTTAACTGAAGAACAAAGAACTGCTCAGTTGAAGGATTTCATTCAAATGAAGAACAATCAAGCACTTGAAGATGTGGTTAGTACAGTCAGAAAGGGTCAAAAGAAACAAAGACAACCAACCAAGGCACAAATTATCTCATACATGAAGACTTATTGTTGTCATGTTGGTGGTTGGAAAAAGCATCAATTCAAAGGAATGCCTGATAATCAAGTTGAAGGTATCTACTACAGAGTTCAAAAACATGATAGAGATTTTATTTCAATGGGCTCTGAAGAAGAAGCAAGAAGGTTTCCTGGATTGAAGAGAAAGGCCAAAGAAAGTGATTCTCATACTATTAAGAAGACTAAGGTTGCTGAAGAACAAGAAATGTCTACTGAGAAAGAAATTCCTACTGAGAAATTAACTGAAGAACAACTGACTGGAATGATTGTGATTGAAGAAGAAGATTTTTATCCAGAACCACTGCAAGTTCGACATCCTATCATTGATTGGGAAGTTTACACTGCTAGCAATTTTGCTCCAACATGGAAGATCACAAGGCTAGGTGGTGAAACTTCATCATTCATTCAATTTGAAGATCTTATAAAAGCTTTTGACATAGATGACCTTGATACACCATGGAGGTTAGTTCAAGAAAGGTTTAATGCTCAAGATCTCAAAGAAATGAAGGAGATGCAGTTATGGGTTAATCTTAGAAGGCTCTATGAACCAAATGTTAATGATGATTTCTGGAAATTCTCATGCACATGTCCTGGTACTAAATGGTTTTACTATGATTCATGTGAAGTTCATCATGTCTCTACAACAAATGGAGAAGATGCATTCATGCTTGCTGAGAAAGAATATCCACTCAGAGCTGGAACTCTCACAGTGATGTTATGTACTACTATAAGAGTTCATAAAGACAATGAGAAGGTCAGAGCATTGTTACTCAGGCTTCAAGATCAATGTTTGAGAGCTATTCAGAAGTTAAGGAAGAAGTAAAGTGTTTGGTTGAATTCCCCAAATCCTTAAAGATAATGCATATTGAAGAAACTTATTGATTTGCAGAGAATTCATAAGTTTAGGGGACGATTGTTGGGAATAATCCGTTACCACGGATAGTTGTGGTTTACACTGCTCAGATTAACACTAGCAGTAGAACCGTATTACCACTGCTGGTACATTATTACCACTGCTATTGTAAAACGTGTTTAGATAAGTATAGAATAGATCTTGTGTATATTCTATAATGTTAGCTTTATACTTATCTTGTAAAGGACTCCTTGTTGTATAAAAGGAGGTCCTAGGTCATTGTTTTAGGTACTAGAGATTTACCTACGTATTACTCACAAAGGCTTCAAGGTGTAACCCTAGTGATAAGCTAATATCACTCGTATTATTCATTAATAATATTGGAGCTTAAGTTTTGTGTTTAATCTGTGTTTACTTACATAACATTATACAATCCGTCTTCTAAGTATTACTAAGTAAATTCCGCGTGCTTAATAATATTATACAAAATATCATTGACACAAGGTGTGTGTCCAGATCCATCAATATATATATATAGAATCTAGATCAAATAAGATCAATCTTAAAGTTGTTAAAATGAGATCTAACTAAAATTTGACAAACGACACTCTCCTTACAACAAAAATAAATTTTTTATTAACTACAACTAAAATTGTTAAATTTTCGACAGATTTCTTTTTAAAATTTACGAAACCTCTGTGATACACTTTGATTAGAAGTGTAACGTGTATCAGGTTTTTGTTTGTGTATCAGGTTGTGGAATATTTATTAGTGTAATGTGTATCAGGTGTATCACTAATCCAAACTAATGTATCATTTGGTTATTAGTTGCGAAAATGTTAATTTGTATTAAAATATTATTTTTATGTGTATTATTGCTAAAATTGTTATTTATAAATGTTTTATTAGTTTTTTAGACTTGATCTTATTTTTAAAACTTTAAGTTTGATCTTACGTTAACTCTCCCATATATATATATATATATATATATATATATATATATATATATATATATATATATATATATATATATATATATATATATATATATATATATATATATATATATGCGATTCACATTCCGAACAAGCCGAGGAGAATTTCATTAACCATCAAGGCAGACAAGCACAAAATAGCCTTGTTCGACAAACATTACAAGTATTTCAACATTACAAATCTTCCAAAAATGTCCATGATTAACAAATTAACTTGACAAAAAAATGTCCATGACAAACTTCAGTTGGGAGGAATGTTGTTCTCCCCACCTTTCCTTTACTCCCCATCTTCTCCCCTAACAGGACGCTCCGGAGCAGTATCCGGCATTATAGCCATTATATCCGCGACCGGGCGGTGACAAGCGTTTCGAACTTTATCAACATAAGGGTACTTCTTCACAAAAAGTTCCTCGTACGCAGCCAAGTACTTAACGGGAGCTTCCAAATCCAAATCCTCAGTACCCTCCAAAATCTTCTTCACATCTTCCTCCGAAAGCTCAACAGACACACCATCCAACCATCCGGCCATCCAGCTCAGACTGAAAGGAGTAGCCAAGGAAGTTTTGTACTCGTGGCTACTGAGAAGACGAGCCACAAAGGTAGGAATGAAATCCCTAACAAGATTGGACCGGGCGATCTCCAAATTCCCAGCCGCCACGGCTATATCGGTACACTCTTTACAGAGGGCAGCATTCTCCTCCTCCTTAGTTTTCAAAGCCCCCTTGGTCTCCATCAGCTCTTTCTCCAAACCAGATATCCTCTCATTCTGAGCAAGATATAACTTCGACCACTCGGTTTTCTCAGCCTCCAAAGTACGGACTTGTCTTTTCAAACCTTCCTCTCGGACAGAACAATCGCCCAGCTCATCCCTCGCAGTTTTCAACTCCCCCAGAGTCTTGCTAAAAAATCAAAGTTCTCTTTGGCAGCAACCTCACATCCCTTATGCTCCTTAGACAGTTCTCTATGCGCAAGATCAAGGTTTTCAAAGCGGACGAGCAGGTCAGCAAAGGCAAGAGAACCCCTCGCCAGAATAGCCCATGACCTTTGAGCCACCTCGATATCCGTCAGGCTTTGCAAATATTCCTCTTCGACAGCAGGAGGCAAGTGAACCATCAAATCCCTATACTTCTCATAGCCTTTAACCCTCTCATCTTTCTTGATCGACCACCCCGGCACATAAGTGGCACTGGAGGAAGCCCCCTCTCCCTCGTCAGCATCCTTACCCTCACGGTGTGAAGGAGAAGAAGCCACTGCAAAAATACAAGACAAATGATAAACACACAATACATAAATAATATACATAAAAAAAGGGGGAAACAAAGAAGAAGATAACTCACCATTCTCTTGGGGAGCAGGTTGTTCAACAATACAAGAGACCTCATGATCCCCGTCGTGATCCTTGGGGTCTGCCCCGACGTTCCCAGCAGCACCAGCGTTATCCAGTCTGTTACTAGAATGACCCTCCAGGTTCTCCTTCTCTACGGTAGGAGGATCATTCAGCCGTGGACCTTCAGGAAGAACAACATTGAGCGGCGTAGGATTGGTGGTTGAATCCAAATTGACAACCGGCGGAGGGCTTTTCTTTTTTCTTCGTGGCTGCCCCGAACCACCCTCTCCAGCCGGACGCTTGCGTGACTTCAAACCTCCGGCCTTTGCCTCAACAACCCTTTTCTTCCTTTCTTTAGCTTCCAAGACTTTCGGGTCGGCCACCTCAACCCTCCTCATAGCATCGGTATTGGGCGGCACCGGAGTACCAGCTACACTGGAAATCGTGACATGCATCAGGTGAGCCTGCCCCTCCTGATATTTCTCTCCCTGCGTCATAACCGCCCCCTTACGGTACCTCAGTTTGATCAAATAGTCCGACATAGTCAAAGCTGCAAGGCAAACAAAAAACTATTAAAACCACAAGAAAACCAAAATCCTAACTAAATAGATAGAACACAGGCTAAGTACCATTCCCCTCGGCATCCTTCAGAGCCGCCCGATAACCCGGATACTTCCAGTTGACTGATAACCCAACGGCATATAAGAAACCCGGCGGAATCTTTATCAAATCAATAACATTGGCAGACAGCAAATCCGCTTGGGGCACTGATTCGCGTAAAGTGAGTGGTGAAAAACACAATATCAATATATCAAATTAATCGTGAAATTCGACAAATCAACCTTTTAGGAAAAGGGTTAACGTGCCAAAGCTCACGAATGTGATAAAAGTGATACCGGAAAAGTGATTTCCCGGGTCGTGTCCCAACGAGGTGTGAAATTGACGATGTCGTTGAGTTTTGTGAATAGGACTTGAATTGGTTAAATGAATTTTGGAATTTGATTTCGTTATTCTACAAAATAAAGAACTGGAATGAAAATTAAGCATGTAAAACTAAGTAAACTCTAAATAGACTACTACTAATCCTAAGAAACAATAAAACAACGCTAAACTACATCCTAGAGTGTTAAAATACAAAAACGCGAAAACCCGAGCTAATCCCGAGCCTCGAAAGTGAAAAAGATTCAATTTAAGTCCTACGAGTGCAAAACTAATTTTTCTACATTCTAAATGACTAAAAATAATTTTAGAAAAAAGCCGGGTATTTTTTTCGACTTTTATATTATTTTCTACGAATTAAAAACTATTTTAAACTAAATTAATTACTAAAAATACTAAACATTTTTATAAAATTATAAGGAAATTACAGAAAACACTTTTAACAATGCTGAATCTAAAAAAAAATATAAAAACCTACCACTGCTTAAGGAAATAAGCAGTTAAAAAAGCAAACATGTTAATAAGCTAAAAATGCAAAAACTAGTTAAGTACAATTAGGGTGCAAATGTAAACGCAAAAAGACCCAAGGGCAGTTGGTTATCAGTGGTTGTGTTGTTGCGTTGGATTGCTTGGCAGGAGGTCTTGGGTTCGAATCCACCTCCTGTCCTTTTTCCTCACTTATTATTTTTTTTTTGGAATTTTCTTTTTGCCACTGAATTATAAGATCAAAATAGGGTTCTTTAAAAAAAACTTTTCTTTTGAAAACTTGGAATAAGCTGTATAAACGGCTTATTCAGTTATGAGCTGGGCAGAAAACCAACCAAACACCACTTTATCAAATCTTATAAGCACCGAAATAGCATGAAAAGCAGTTGGAAAGCAAGATTTATGAACCAATAAGCTAAACAAATGAGATTATCTATCTAAAATAAGCTGAGAGTAACTAAATGAGGGGGGAATCAGTTGGCAAATAAGCTACACTAGTGGGGAACCTTAAAACTAGACAAGTGATGAAATAAGCAATCAAAAGCCACAAATAAGCACTAGATAAGCTGAAAAATAAACTACCTAATCTAATGTACTAATGAGCACTAACCTAACCTAGAGTAAGCTAGAATAAGTCAATAATAAGCTAAAGGACATCTTATTGCTGCTGTGGTGGGTTGTTTGCTGAAACAGTCCCAAAACAGCCTAACGTGGTGCTGTTTAAGCCTATCCTAAATGAGCAATAGTGGAGATGAACTTATGAGCTTAAAGGTTCTTGAAGACAAGCTGGGGGGCAAGCTTTTGCCCCCGCAAAATCTCAAATAAAAGCTAAACAAACTCACCTAGAGGCTACTGTTGGAGTGCTATTCAGGGCACTTAGGGGATGACTATGATGGCAGAAAAATGCTAATATATAAGCTCCAAATTCAAGTATAAGCTCGAGACAAATTAACATCTTACCTCTAACTACTTGTGCTATCTAAATCTAATCCTAATTCTAATTCAATACTACCTACAATCTAGCTTAAAAGGACAATGGCTGCTGAAGGTAAGACAGAAAAGCAGATTAAAAAGAATCAAATGGCAAACTGCATGAACACACTGAAAATGATCAAAAATCTTGTTGCACAAACTAACTAACAGCTGATTAAGACTGTTTCAACACCCAAAATGGGTCAAAAGGTGAGCTTGACCCAAGAAACAAACTATTCCAAACACCCCTTTTGGGTCAGAAACTATTTTTTTTCTTTTTTTTTTGAAACTGTGAGACTATTGAAAGCTTTAAAAACCAATTTGTGAACATAAAAGCAAGCTCATATGAGCTTAAAACAACTTGCAACTAACTCTTAATCCAGACTTCAAGTGAAACAGATTTTAACAACATAAAACAGTTAAAATAAAAAACTTGCATTAACTAAAGAAAATGGAATTAACAACCAAAGTAAAATTGCATTTGAAAATTAAAGGTTACAAGGAATTTAAATGACAAATAAATTTAAAATGGGACTAGAATAAAAAAATTCTAGACAAACTTTTACACTAATCCTACATACTATATTTATACAAGAAAAATAGAAAAAGTGTCTTCTTCTCTCTTGTGTTTCTTCTGTGAGTGCAAACAAGCCAAATCCCCTTGTGCTTTCTGAAACTAATCCACACCATCTGATTTCTTCTTGGAAACCCCACTGCTTCATCTTGGCCATTTAAATCACTTTTGTTGTTGAGGATTGCCACAGTGGCAAGGGTAACACGTAAAGGAGGGAAACATGTGATCTTTTGTTGGTTTATGGGATTGAAAGTGATGGAGAGAAGGGGGGGGGGGGGGGGAATTTTGGGCGCCAATTGTTCTAGGGTTTAACCGGGTTTTGTTTTGTTTCAGGTTATGGATAAAAAAAGGGTTTAACCGGGTATTAATTGGTGTTGGGCTTGGATAGGATAATGGATAGCAGCTTTTGGGTTTTAGATAGGATTAGATTTGAGTCCAATGTGTATTTAAGGGACCAAACGTGTATAATTCAAAACTGCAGGGACCAAAGCTGTAACTTTCCAAAGATTATTATAAGGACCATAAATGACAAACTTTATTAACCAAGGGCCATAAATAATATTTTCCATTTTTGAAAATCCCGGGGACTTGTTTTGCCATTTTTGAAAGTTGGGGGACTGAAACTGCCAATTATGCAAACTTTGTTCGTTTTTTATTTGTTTTCAATAATTTTGCATCTGAAACATATAAAACACAATTTTGAGATATTTTCAGTATTTTGATGCATTTCTGAGTGTTTTTAAATGTTTTGCAGTTCAGACTTGACAAAAAATGATGAGTTTTTACACACTCATCAGGCACAGAAATTTCCCCAGTAGGAAAAGGGTCGGAGACATCTGAATCTGGATGCCTCCACGGCATAGCGAAGGGTACAGCCCGACGGTCAATCAAAAAGAACTGTCGTTTCCAACCCTTCAACGAAGACAAAATTTCTTGAAAACAAACCCGGCGGTTCTTGCCGTCCCGTTTGGCAAAAGTGAACCAGTGCCCTTGTTTATGTAGTTTATAAAAGGCATGAAAAAGGGAAGTTGTGGGAGTGATATGAAGGCTACGGCTATATACTTCAAAAAGTGTAACCCGATGCAAACCTATCGGCACTAACTGGGAGATATGAACTTTATAGTAGTGAAGAACATCTAAAAGAAAACTGGAAAACGGGACGCTAATCCCCCCTTCCATGAAATATTTTAAGTACAAACCTATGGCATCATCTCCTAATTGCCCCATCGTAAAATCGGCCGGTGGAAGCCTCGGGTGGAGATCAGAGGGAATCCCAAATTCCTCTACGACCCATTTTAACCTCTTTTCAGTCATGTTCGAAGTATATTTGTCTAGGTCAAACTTAGGCTTTGGTCGCGACGGACCCTCAGTAGTAGGGCCAGAATCATGACCGGAGGAAGAGCCAGACGGTTCCGACATTATAACCGGAAGGGAATGAATACACCCTAAAATCTAAAGAAGAAGGAAAACTACATAGTACCTGGATAGTAGACGAAGAGCAAAGAAACCGTTCGGCCAAAAAACGCAGAAAACGTGTGTGTGTGGAAAGTTTTACGGTGGTAAAAATGAAAATGACAGCGCTATTTATAGGCAAAAGAAGGGGTAGATGAAACGTCCCGTCGTGTCAGACGGTGACGTGTCATCATCGTCACCACACAGCACACGTCAACCGCCATGTGTCCTGCTGTCGTGTCATCATCCTCATCTGGCAGCACGCACACGTCAACCGCCACGTGTCTTACTGACGTGTCACCTTCTGAACAGTAAAAAAAAAAAAAAAGTTTATAGTAAATTTTTATTGACTTATGCTGACTTCTTTACTGTTTACAGTAAATTTAGACTTCGACTTCATTATGATTCAAACAAACTTTAGGCCAATTATGTTGGACCATTTCATTTTAGAGTTATCATCTATAGGTGAGTTAGTAAGGTATGATGATTTGAGCAAATCACCAAGTTTATTTAGACAAATGACACTCCGAATCCGATAAAAGAAGGGTTTTGTCCGTACAATAGCAACGTACTTTCAACTTTGTTCCATTTTAGTACGTGTACTTTTTTTTGTCCCACTTAATGTAACGTACTTTTGTGTTTTGTGCTAGCTTGGTACGTTCAAGTTTGTTTTACCGGATAATGAACATAAAGCAGCCTACTTTGTTTTATTAATTACATGAATGGTCCCTGTGATTTGTGGAGTTTGGTTTTTTACGTTTTCCTGAGATTTTTTACGTTCTCGTCTGGTTTTTTTACGTTTTCGTCTGTTCTTTTACCTTTTTTTATTTTCGTATTTTTTCGTTTTTTACGTTTTCATTTGGTTTTTTACGTTTTCCTGAGAATGTTTACGTTTTCGTCTGTTTTTTTTTACGTTTTCATCTGTTTTTTTTACGTTTTCATCTGTTTTTTTTACGTTTTTTTTCGTTTTCATCTGTTTTTTTACGTGTTTTTCGTTTTTTTACGTTTTCGTTTGGTTTTTTACGTTTTCGTCTGTTTTTTTTACGTTTTCGTCTGTTTTTTTACGTTTTCTTTTCGGTTTTTTTTGTTTTTTTACATTTTCGTTTGGTGTTTTACGTTTTCCTGAGATTTTTTACGTTTTCGTCTGGTTTTTTACGTTTTTTTCGTACTTTTTCGTTTTTTTTTACGTTTTTTTTTCGTATTTTTTCGTTTTTTTTTACGTTTTCATTTGGTTTTTTACGTTTTCCTGAGATTGTTTACGTTTTCGTCTGGTTTTTTTACGTTTTCATCTGTTTTTTTTACCTTTTTTTCGTTTTCATCTGTTTTTTTACGTGTTTTTCGTTTTTTTTTACGTTTTCGTTTGGTTTTTTACGTTTTCGTCTGGTTTTTTTTACGTTTTCGTCTGTTTTTTTTACCTTTTTTTTTTTCGTTTTTTTTTTGTTTTTTTTACATTTTCGTTTGGTGTTTTACGTTTTCCTGAGATTTTTTACGTTTTCGTCTGGTTTTTTTTACGTTTTCGTCTGGTTTTTTACGTATTTTTTCGTTTTTTTTTACGTTTTCGTTTGGTTTTTTACGTTTTCCTGAGATTTTTTACGTTTTCGTCTGGTTTTTTTTCGTTTTCCTGAGATTTTTTACGTTTTCGTTTGGTTTTTTATGTTTTCCTGAGATTTTTTTCGTTCTCGTCCTTTTTTTAACGTTTTCCTGACGAAAAGGTAAAAAAACGGACGAAAACGTAAAAAAAAAGGGACGAAAACGTAAAAAATAAGACGAAAACGTAAAAAGTCGGACGAAAACATAAAAAACAAGACGAAAACGTAAAAAAAATGACGAAAACGTAAAAAACGAAGAAAAACATAAAAACCACAGACGAAAACGTTAAAAAATAGACCAAAACGTAAAACATCTCAGGAAAACGTAAAAACCCAGACGAAAACATAAAAAAACAGACGAAAACGTAAAAAAACGGAAGAAAACGTAAAAAAAAAACGAAAAAAATGTAAAAAAAAAAACAGACGAAAACGTAAAAAAACCAGACGAAAAAGTAAAGAAAAGCGTATGAAAACTTAAAAAATAAGACGAAAATGTAAAAAGTCGGACGAAAACGTAAAAAAAGGGATGAAAATGTAAAAAAACCGTAAAAAAACAGACGAAAACGTAAAAAATATGAGGAAAACGCAAAAAAACATTCGAAATCGTAAAAAATGGACGAAAACGTAAGAAAAATATGAAAACATAAAAAAACGGACAAAAATGACTTTTTATCTGGTAGCCCGTACTTTGAGGTACCAAGGTAGCACAAACCTGAAAGTACGTTGCATTAAGTCGACCATTTACGTGCTAAAAAAAACCACGTAGACATTTAGCCGGTAAAAACTCATTTCTTAACCGGTAGCCTGTACTTTGACGTACTAAAATGGAACAAAACATAAAAGTACGTTACATTAAGTGGGACAAAAAAAAGTACACGTACTAAAATGGAAAAAAGTTGAAAGTACGTTGCTATTGTACGGACAAAACCCATAAAAGAATAGAACATCCTCCATTAGCACACCATTTCTGCTTCCTTATGTATTAACCATGTAACTTAACACGATCAAGGCTTTGATGCCTTAATCATCAAGTCAAAAATCATAGTAATTATCAGTTAGGATGTACTTTGTAGTAGGATAAGTATGCTAATGAAATGAGAATAAACAAATGGGGTGGTGGCGCAGTTGGCTAGCGCGTAGGTCTCATAGCAATAAGAGTGATCCTGAGGTCGAGAGTTCGAGCCTCTCTCACCCCATACTTTTTTTCATTAAATTTCTTTTGCTGAAGCAAGAAAGTGATCCTAAATGATAATCTTGAATAGCCAAACAATCGAAGGAAGAACTTCATCATTCAAACCTAACAAACGCTACCACCTAAGGACAATCACCATGTACAAATTATGTAAATGGGTGAAAACCTGAGCACCACCACAATTCTAACCCCTTAGACTAAACCTGCGGAACTCAATATAGTTTTTTTTTTTTACTCTACCTGCATAAAGACCCGATTTAGGCTAATTAATGTGTCTTGTAAAATTAAAACAGTAAAAAAGTTACAAATTTGTAAATTTAAAACAGTAAAAAAACAGCGAATTGCGCATCCGGGGAATCGAACCCCGGTCAGTACCGTGGGAGGGTACTATGATACCACTACACTAGATGCGCTTTTATGTTAGATTCGAAAATTTATATTTATTTATAACAAACCATCGCAAAAACATGGAAATGACCACATAAATAACAAACAATTTTAATGAACAACTTGTTTTTACACATTTGAAACAAACGTTTTTTTTATGAACTTGTTTAAACATTTGTTATCCACAAATTTTTAACTACAAACACTTAAAACTCTTGATGGATCGTAAAATTAACATGTAAACATTTTAATTTGTTTATCTAAAGTTTAGTATGCTTTACATCATTTTCATCAAAACTACGTATCGTTGAGCTTTCTATGATACCGAGCTTTTTACATGATCCTTACCCATCGTTTTAGTTTTCCCAAATCCCGTCTTTGTTCTAAGTATCAATAGTACGTACGTACATAGGTACGCATGCGTGTAGGTTAATAATCCATAATCAATTAATGGTTAATCTAAAACACTTCTGCCATAACTTTATTTTCCAAAGAATTGAAGGCACGTTTAATATCAAATATTGTTCTTTCCTTATATCCTATCCTGAATATTAACTTTGATGCAAATAATCTCTTTCATTAGAGTAATTAGTTCAAAATTTCCATAAATCTATATGAATATAATGGTGCATCGTATGCAGTACATATATGATACAAGGTATCTAGCTACAAAAATACAATTTGAGAAGATATATTGCAAGAACTACAAAATAGTAAACATTATTGTGAAAGTAATAAACAAGAGTGAAAAGAAGAGAGGAATTATTATTGAATAGATCATCACTAGAGGTTACAAATGGATGTATTTATAAGGGTAATAGTCTAAAACCCTAACTTGTTCCTAAAGAATAGGATGAATAAACATAACTCATAAGCCCATACATAATATATAATACTCATCCTTGAATATTCATCGTTCATTACACGCCATAAACTGCCTCATTAAAAACTTTACCAAGAAAAAACCCAATAGGATAAAAACTTGATGAAGGAAAAGAGTGCAGTACGCATAATGCTCCTCCTCAAATTAATGCATATCTTTTAAGAGTCGAAAGCCGATCTTCCGAACCAGTAGCTCAAAACTCTTGTTGGTAAAGACTTTGTGAATAAATCTGCCAAATTGTCACTTGATCGAACTTGACGAACATCAATAACTCCATCCTTTTGTAAATCATATGTAAAGAAAAATTTCGGAGAAATGTGTTTTGTTTTGTCTCCTTTGATATACCCTTCCTTGATTTGAGCTATACATGCCGCGTTGTCTTCACATAACATGGTTGGATTTCCTTTAATAGACTCGAGCCCACATTCTTCTTGGATGTTTTGAATCATCGATCTTAACCAAACGCACTCTCGACCAGCTTCATAAAGTGCAATAAGCACGATTTGATGATGTTGCAGTTAAAGATTGCTTTGTCAACCTCCAAGAAATTGCAGTGTCTCCATATGTAAAAACATACCCTGTTAGGGATCGTGCCTTATGTGGATCACACAAGTAACCATCATAAGCATATCCAACCAACTTTGATTTCGAATTCTTCTGGTAAAATAATCCTATATCATGGGTACCACAAAGATAACGAAAAATGTGTTTGATTCCATTCCAATGTCGGCGTGTTGGCTCGAAACTATATCGTGCTAGTAAGTTGACTGAAAAAGCAATATCTGGGCGTGTTTTACTAGGAAGGTACATCAAAGCCCCGATTGCACTTAGATATGGTATTTCAGGACCAAGAATGTTCTCATCGTGTTCTTTCGGGCGAAATGGATCAAGTTCTCGGTCAAGCGAACAACCAACCATTGGTGAGCTTAGTGGATGAGCTTTATCCATATTGAATCGTTTCAATATTTTTTCTGTATAGTTTGATTGATGGACAAATAGTCCATTTGATAAATGCTCAATTTGCAAGCCGAGACAAAATTTAGTCGCACCAAGGTCTTTCATTTCAAATTCGTTCTTTAATTAATTTGCAGTATGTTCAATCTCATCAAGTGTTCCAATGATATTTAAATCATCAACATACACTGCAATGATTGTGAAACCTGCCTTTGATCTTTTGATAAAAACACACGGACTTATTTGGTTACTTTTATACCCTTCTTTTAAAAGATATTAACCCAGGCGAGTATACCACATTCGTCCGGATTGTTTTAATCCGTATAAAGATCTTTTTAGTTTGATTGAGAACATTTCACGGGGTTTAGATCCACAAGCTTCCGACATTTTTAAACCTTCGGGGATTTTCATGTAAATATCACTATCAAGTGATTCATACAGGTAAGCTGTGACAACGTCCATAAGGCGCATTTGAAGCCTTTCCATATTTTCAAGACTGATTAAAAATCTGAGAGTTGTTGCATCCACAACAGGTAAATACGTTTCCTCATAATCTACCCCGTGTACCTATGAGAAACCTTGTGCTACAAGTATTGCTTTGTATCTCACAATTTATTTTTCTCGTTTCTTTTATCGCAAATACCCATTTATAGCCTACCGGCTTCACATTATTTGGGGTTAATGTCACAGGGCCAAAAACTTGGCGCTTTTCAAGTGAATCTAGTTCAGCTTGTATGGCATCTTGCTATTTTTGCCAATCTTTTCTTTGTCGACATTCTCCAATAGATTTTCGCACAGAAACTTCATCATTTATTATTTCACTTGCTATAGGATATGCAAAGATTTCATCAACACATGTTTCATTTCGATTCCATGTTGTACCATTTTATACAAAGTTTATTGAGATCTCATATTCATTAGGTATATGGCCATTCTCAATAGATTTTTCCACATTTTCTGTGTTATTATTAATCTCTTCTGGGATTTTATTGATAACAACTTCTTGGACTTTGCCAGTTGTATTCTGCTCTTTCCTTTTTCGTGGATTTGTATCCTAAGAACCCATTGGTGTTCCATGCTTTCTGCGCACATTTGACTCATTCAGAGTTTCAGGAATATCAATTCGAGAAGGCGCATTCAAAGCTGGAATATATTTTGTAACTCTTTTTGTATCTGTAAATGCATCAGGAAATTCATTTGCTATTCTTTGCAAGTGAATGAGCTTTTGAACCTCCAATTCACATTGACCACTCCAAGGGTCAAGAAAAGATATTTGTGATGCATTCCAAGTTACATCTTGTTTGTCCAACTTTTTATTTTCTCCTCCTAAGACTGGGAACATTGTTTCATCAAACTAGCAATCAGCAAAACGTGCTGTAAAAACATCTTCAGTTAATGGTTCCAAGTATTTTATGATTGATGATGAATTAAAACCAACATAAATTCCCAATCTTCTTTGAGGTCCCATCTTTGTATGTTGTGGTGGGGAAATTGGGACATAGACACCACAACCAAATATTTTAAGATGAGACAAACTTGGTTCTCTTGCACATACCAATTGGAGTGGAGAATAATTATGAGATGCACTTGGTCTTAATCTAATAAGAGCAACAACATGTAAGATAGCATGTCCCCATATAGAGGATGGCAATTTTGATTTCATAAATAATGGTCTAGAAATAAGTTGTAATATTTTTATTAAAGATTCAGCTAGACCATTTTGTGTATGCACATGTGCTACAGGATGCTCAACCATAATCCCAATTGACATACAAAAATCATTAAATGATTGAGATGTAAATTCTCTTGCATTATCAAGTCTGATATTTTTGATTTGATAATCTGGGAAATGTGTTGTTAATTGAATTATTTGGGCTAATAGCCTCGCAAAAGCAACATTTCTTGATGCTAACAGACAGACATGGGACCATCGGGATGATGCATCAATTAATACCATAAAGTATCGAAATGGTCCACACATAGGAGTAATTGGCCCACAAATGTCTCTTTGAATTCTTTCTAGAAACAAAGGAGATTCTTTTTCAAGTTTATTGATTGAGGGCCTAGTTATCATTTTTCCTAGAGAGCATGCTCCACATGATAATTCTTTTGATAATAGGATCTTGAGATCCTTTAGTGGATGCCCATTTGAGCTCTCAATTATTCCCCTCATCATAATATCACCCGGATGACCCAATCGATCAAGCCAAAGGGTAAATATTTTGGGATCTACACCTCTTCGGGTAGAAACCATATTTATTTGTGTCTGTTTTATGTATGTAACATACAATCCATAAGAGAGACCTTTCATTCTTTCCATTATGGACTTTTGTTCATTTTTAATGGATATAATTTGGACATACTCAATATTATTTTCAGTCATGGTTTCAAGATGATAACCATTGCGTCTTATATATTTAAAACTTAGTAGATTTCTCCTGGATCTACTAGAATATAAAACATCATTTATTATTAACTTTGTACCTTTAGGTAACAAAATGCACGCTTTGCTAGAGCCTTCAATCAAGTTGCTAGTACCACAAATTGTGTTGACATTCACATTTGCTATATGAAATTCATAAAAGTATTTTCTGTTTTTCAAAATGGTAGTTTTGTTCCACTATCTACTAGATACTCGTCTTCATCGTTTTTCAAAATGCTTTTCATATCCTTGAACATAAAAGAAAAAGATAAATAAATAAACATTTCATAGTAAAAGAAACTTCAATAAAAACTTCATTAATACAAACTCAAAACACGAGTAACAATGCTAGAATAAACCTAGCTTATTCGAAAACAAACTTAAAATTATACACTCATTACTGAAAAACTAAATAAAATGCAACTAAATAGCTAGTTATCATGTCCATCGTTGGAAAAAGAAGCAACAACGTCTTCGACATCATCAAAGAAATATGAGGAGTCGAAGCGCACATTAGCATTTGGCTCACAATCATTGAAATTATCAATGAAATTTGTTTCATTGTCATCCTTGAAATTGTCAATGAAATTTGTTTCAATCTCTTTTCCTTTCTTTTTGAGTGATGCTTGATAAAGGTCAACAAAGTGTTTCGAGGTATGACACTGTTTCGCCCAATGAGTGTTCATGCCAAACCTGTGGCAAGCATTTCCAGAATTTTTAGGGGCTTGATGTTGCATCTTTTGGCCTTTATCATTTTTTTTCTTAAAATCATATGGCTTGGGATTGTAACCATCATGGTGCCAAACATTATTTCGACCACGTCCACGGCCTCGGCCTTGTTCATTATCGCGGTTGTTACCGCGTTCACGTCCACATCCTCGCACTTTTGTTGTTGCATTCACTTCAGGCAATGCAGTGGAACCAGTGGGGCGTGTTTGATGATTTTTCATCAAAAGCTCATTATTTTGTTTAGCAACAAGGAGAACGGATATTAGTTCATGGTATTTTTTGAAGCCACGTTCTCTATATTGTTGCCGTAAAAGCATATTTGAAGCATGAAAAGTAGAGAAAGTTTTCTCTAGCATGTCTTCATCAGTAATTTTTTCACCGGACAATTTTAGTTTAGATGTGATACCAAACATTGCGGAATTGTACTCGCTTACACTTTTAAAATCTTGCAACCTGAGGTTCATCTAATCATAGCGAGCTTTTGAAAGAATGACTTACTTTTGATGATCAAATCTATTTTTTAAACTTTGCCATAATTCTAACGGGTCTTTCACCGTTAAATATTCCTTTTTAAGGTCCTCATGAAGATGATGACGAAGGAATATCATTGTTTTGGCACGCTCTTGTGTAGAGGCCGTATATCCAGTTTTGATTGTTTCTCCCAAATCTTTTGCAGTTAAATGGATCTCAGCATCAAAAGTGCAAGGGAGATAGTATTTTCCAAAGATGTCAAGAACAGCTAAATCAATATTTGAAAGCTTTGAGTTTGATAACATGTGGTTATGATAATGATCTTTGTGAAAAGATCATATTATAACTTGAGGTTCTAATTATATATTTTTCTCCTCTAACAACAACATACGTTTTTTTTTTTTTTTTTTTTTTTTTTTTTTTTTTTTTTTTTTTTCAGCACAATTGAACATTTATTGTTCTTGTTAACTATAAGAGAGTTTAAGATAATAACATAAAGATAATAAAAGTATAAAAAATAACATAATTCTTTTTATGTAATCACTATAGAACATTTATTGTTCTCGTAAATTACAATCTATCTATTTAACATAATAAACGAGAGTTTTGTACTACCCTTTAAAGCACCTCATGCAATTAACTTTCTGATGTATCAAAGCTGTTATTGGTTAAAAAAAAAGAATGTACAACACCTCAATAACTAATGACGTTCAATACACAACCAAAGTCAAATCTTCCTCCATACTCTTTCATAAACATCTAACCGGTTACAGCAAATCCATTTAATTACAAAACAAATTCTAAAAATAAACCCTACATTCAAAATAATTCATATGGTTTAAAGATGTTGAGTCAATTACAAATTCATTCCAAAAATAAACCCTAATTATTTGTTATGAATAACAATAGGGGATTTGTTGTAACCGATTATATATGGCAACGATTCTGTAATCCCTAAAGAAGTGCAAAAATGTCAAAGGTTTTCTGAACATTTGTAAGTTAAATTTTTTCATTTTTCTTTCTTGAGATTGTATATGGAAACGATCGATTTGGGGTAAATATTTGTCAAAGGGTTTACCGATTGTATATGGCAACGATTGTTATATTATTTGATAATTTTGAAAACTATTCTATTATTTGTTGAATCGATTGATAGTTGTCAATATTGTTAAAAATATTTGTCTTACAAATGATTAATTAAGAATTGATTTAAAAAAACCGAAAACCCTACACAATAATTTAGGGTAAATATCTTAAAAGATGTAGCTGATTTGGGGATAAAATATGATATATGAATAACTGATTCGTTCTAATTAAATACATTCTTAATATTTTGATAACTAATTTTGGAACTTTAGTGCTATATAATGAAGGCACGAGTTAGGATCAAATAAGAAGATTACTTAAAATAAGAAGGAATAAGAAGAAATATAACCGCAAATCCGAGATGCACCGACCTAAATTAGATGCATCCCTATAATCTTAGATGCATTATAACACACCATAATGTGTTTTATAGCTTTTAATCAGATGCATATACGTGTATTAGATGCATTTCATTATTTCTCTTATTTTTTGTTCCTCTGCACGTGCCGAAATTATGAAAATCAATTTGCACCATCTATGCATCAAATTAACTTTCGAAACTCAAGATGTTGCATCTATATCAATAGAAATGCATCTAATGCAAGTCGTTGCATCTCAAATGCGTGATTTTGGTCACTTCTCACCACTTCTTATTTTAATTTACTTCTCACTAGATCCCTACTCATGAAGGCACATTGTGCGCTAAATGTACAAAACACATCTTCCCATTCTCACTATCAAATACTAAAACAAAATGGCTACCTACGTATCCGGCTATATCCAAGATCTGAGTGCAGTGAAAGAAAACATTAAGTTGCGTGTTCGAATTCTACGAACATGGATGCAACTTGTCTATGGAAAACCACATGGACGCAACGCACGGGTAACCTGCATGCTAGTAGAGACTAATTAACAATGAATTCATAACTCTTCCATTATTGAACAACGAAAACAAACATACAAGTCACAAATAAGAAATCACCATTAAAGCATGTTACGATCTTAAAACTAAAAAAAATGCTATGTTATTCAAAGCCATTAAAGCCATTTAAGAAGAATGTGTTCTGTGTTACCAATGTAGATCGTAACATGTTATGGTAATACATAATTTATAGTAACATCAGCATTTAATATAGTTACTAAACAATTAATTACAAGATTATGTTGACTAACTGTATAAATAGATGCATGAAACTAGAGACATACACATCTCATTATTCATGCAAAATGGCCAATAATCTTGAGAACCCTTTGTTTATTTTCACTTTCGTGTCTTTAATTCTATCGCTTTTTGTAATCCATTCATCGTGTTTAAACACCAATGTCACTGGAAAGACCCATGGTAAAGACAGGTTTTTGCCTGCTTTAGGAACATGGTATGGTGATCCAAGAGGCGCCGGAAGTGGTAGTGACATATATTCATTATGAAAAATGATGTAGTTTTTCACATTTTTACGATAATATATAACAATGTACTTTGAAAATCACCTTAAACAAGTTACTTTCGCACAGTTTCTCAGATAACAACACGATTTACTCTGCAAATGCTATGATTGATAACAAAATGAAACTACACTGCTATTTCCAATCATTTTAGACTATGTTATTGTTATTGGTATAAATGTGAAAAATACTGCTAGACTGCATGATAATTTAACTTGTTTGACTATATATGAAATAGGGACAGAACGAGGGTGTGTCCCTGTGGTATAAATGTGAAAAAATACCGCTAGACTGCATGATAATTTAACTTACTTTGACTATATATGAAAATAGGGACGGAACCAGGGTGTGTCCCGGGACCAAGGTTGCAAAAATCGTGAATCAGTAGTCGGGCGGTCGACCCCCCTATAGCTTGTAATCGGTCAAGACGGGGATTAATCGGTGATTAATCCAATTGGCATTTTCGGCAAGTTTTGGGTATTTCTGGCGAGATTTGGATATTCTAGACAAGACTTTCCTTAAAAATCATCTTGTAACAGATAAAAACATCAAATATAATTGATTAAAACTTGTTCAAGACAAGTTTTGGGTATTTCCGACAAGATTTGTAAGTTTCTGGCGAGTTTGACCACCGTTAACAGTTGTTGACCGCCATTGACCGTTGTTGACCGATTTGTTTGACCCAGTTACACAAATCAGCAAGGTTGGTGACCCAGTAGCACCTAATCGGTGATTAATTGGCCTTGTAGGCCTTGTTTTGCAACACTGCCCGGGACACTGATGAAATTTTGCGGCGTAGCATTATTTTTTGTAGAAAACCTCAATTATTCCTAAATGCACCTGGTCCAAAAAGAATTGGGTTCCTCGTCTTGTAAATTTTTTCGTAAATGCATCTGGTCAAATTGTGTCATGTTTCTGTCCCTGTATGAAAAGTATATTTCTCTTTTTCATTGTTGTGATTAATCACATATACACAGGAGGAGCTTGTGGATGGGGTGATGATGTTCAGAATCCTCCATTCTCATCAATGATATCAGCTGGAAATGCTAATATATTTTTGCATGGCAAAGGATGTGGTGATTGTTATCAGGTGTAAAAATTTTTAATATTTAGAGATTGGTTAAAAGAGTCATGTGTTTATGAGGTTATTAATATTGTATCATCGTGTGTTCTTTTTCAGATTAAATGTACTAGACGGCCACATTGCTCTGGATATCCGATAACAGTGACAATTACAGACGAGTGCCCGGGTGCTTGTAACAATGTTCCATACCATTTTGATTTAAGCGGAACTGCTTTTGGTGCAATGGCGAATCCAGGACAAGCAGATGATCTCCGTAGACTTGGTCAAGTTGATATTCAATATCGAAGGTTCATACATTAAATTAACACGTTATCTGGGAAAATATGAAAAGTAACATAAATAACAACTTTGCAAAGTTAATTTTTTACTAGAAAAAGATGATGGTTTAACATTTGACAAATAAAATACCGAAAGTTAATTCTTTGACAAATTTGAAATCTTTTCTATCAAAATTGTTTAAATTTGTACAAATTCTTTTTTGCATTACATTTCTTGGCAATTTTCCCTTGTTATTAAAGACTTTGAATCCTAAAAGTGTCCTACTGAGTTAAACTTGTATGATCAGGGTGGAATGCAACTATGGTAAAACAACGATTGCATTCAAGATCAGTGAAAAAACAAACCCAAACTGGTTCGCTACTTCAATAGAATTTGTAGATGGAGCTGGTGAACTTAGCTACGTGGAGATCGCACAGGCTCATTCAACAAAGTTTGTTCCAATGCAGAATATATGGGGTGCAGTTTGGGTAGCAAACATTAGCCCATCTTTTTATGCTCCATTATCATTTAGGCTCACGTCTCCAAAACATAAAGCACTCACTGCTTACAATGTGGTTCCTTATCAATTTGTTCCAGGAAAAACTTACTACTCGAATGTAAACTTCTGGTAGCTAGCTAGTTATGATTATTTTATCAGTTGTTTCAGAATAACATTGAGCTAGTTTTCTAGCTAGTAATAAAGAAACAATGGAATGTAGTTTATCAAGTACCCTTGCACACCAAATCTTTTATTTTCCAAATTTACAAGGACATATGTAAAAATGTCAAAAATTAATTAGAATAACTATTAAGAATTTTGCAAAAGGGCCTTGGGGGTGAACGATTTCGTAAAATTTCTGGAAAACTAGATCCAAGAACACAGTTTTTTCATAAAGAAGAAGAAGAAGGAAAAACAAAAAAAACAAAACAAAAAACTGGCTGGTAACCCGTTAATTGGAATCCCAGGCAGTTTGAGTGAACTGCAGGTTGTTAAACCAAAGACTCCACAACCGAGAACCAAACCAAACAGTTTTGCTGTAATTAAGAAGTAAGAACCAAAAATAAAATTGCTGGTTTTAGCAATTTGATTTTTCAGTGCTGAGTCAGGACTAATGTTTCAGCACACAACTTCAGTCAACCTGCTTTAGCACAAGATTTTCTATCTTTTTTTCGTTATATGCATAAATGTTACACGAAATCACAAGTTCATAACTATCCGCATTACTCATGTTATTACTCGTTATAAGTTTAACCGGCTCACGGGTATAAAAATCGGCTTAAATTATTATCAACAGGAATATAAAGATCAAATCTCACATATTACCGTGAGATGAACATAAATATACAAGATTCCACATATAACAACGACATTTATTTTTCAAGGTCATTATGTGCTACTGAAAACACATAATGTCTAAACATGATATCAATAATTAAATTTAAACAAGATCAACTTAAACACCATGCTAGTTAAACAAAGTCAAATCATTCATGCAACAAAAATCTATACAAATATTAATCGATATTAACACACAATGACAAATTATGTAAAAACTCGTGCGTACACGAGTATTAAAACTATATAAGTATTAAAAACTTTAATATAATTTTATATAAAAATCTTAAACACTACAAAATCATGGATTTATAAATTGTGACAATCTTTAACTTCAAAACAAAGTAATTGAAATAATATTAACCGTTATAGTGTCTGTCCAAACCCCGTGCGTGCACGAGTTCTAAAACTAGTAATAATAATAAATTTGTAACATTTTAAGTCCATAAAATTAAATTTAAGATTGTTAAAAGGTTTTGGACTTGTACATTTTATTAGCAAGTTATAACATTATTTTAGACCTAAGTCGAAAAGTAAATAAAAAAAGTCTTCTAAACTATCTAAAGTAAGGCATATTTTGTTTTGCTTTTCTAACAAAAGTAAACATTATTCAAAATTAGATTCAATTTTAATTTTGTTAGCCAATCAAAAGGTATTAGTATTGAAAATCGAGTTATCCTATTAAACACTTTGATTTACTCAAAGTTATTTTTATTTTTTCAATTAAGTTCGAAAACAAGTTCTATTTATTGCGATAAAAATTTCTCAAAAATTCACTGACATGAAATATTTGATAAAAAATGAAGCATTAGGGTATCTACAATCAAGTGACCTGGCATCGTAGATGCCAACTCATCATGTAATGCCACTGTGAGATTCTAAAGTTAAATAAAAGTTCTTCTCTGCATATACCATATTAATACGCTAGTGGTGTGTCCTTCTCTCTCATCAATATCTACTGACAAGGCCATGTGGTAAACTTCAAAGATGGGTTGTGAAAGTTTTGTATCCAATAGTTAAATGCTTATGTAGTAATGTATTAAAGCATAAAATGTTTAATCCAATGAAGATTCCCTTATCTCTTTCTATGTAAGGAGCACACGGATTGCGATCACCGCCGCCACCGCCGCCACTCCGGCGCGTCACTATTCACCTCTACCACCAAAAGCAAGATCTCTTTCTCCTCTTTCCAACCATATATCATACACTCAATTTGGACTTCATTAACACCTCCAAATTAAAGAATTAAGATTCGTACTTTTAGGGTTTCTAAAGATTTCGAAGGGATTTTGTAATTGGTGATTAGAGAAGGTAAATAGAACATGTTTTGAGCTTGTTTGAACAATAAAAAGCCACGAATTGGATTCTAGGGTTTCGACCCATGAACAATTTTTGGGGCTTTTGGGTGGAACATGAAATTAAAGATAATTAGTGATGAAATAAACAAGTAATTAGTGTTTGGTACATGTGTGGTTCATTAATTTGATGGGTTTTGCATTTTAGGGTTTAGTTGCATGTTTTTGGTTAATGATAGTTGATGTGTTTTGTGTTTAAATAGTGTTTGGAGCTTGAATGATTGGATTTAAGTGTTGTGGATTGGATTTGGTTGTGTTTGGTTGAGCAATATGGGATGTACGAACCACATAGGGCTCGTACGTGGCTCTTGAGTGGCGTACGAGACCCACTTGGGTCTTGGGTTCGAGTCGGGTCGATTTGGTAGCTTATTGATTGGTTTATTTGAGGTTTGGATGAGACGCGTGGAGCCGAAAAGCTTTTAGAAGCTTGTTTGGTTCACGTGGTCTTGACCGCGACCGTGTCATGACCATTAGGGTCATAACATTGGTTTCGAGTATAATTGGTTGATTGATTGGTTGGCGAGATTTTTTTGAGTTGGTTTGGGATTGAATTGCGACGTTATGACTTTTAATTATGGACTTGATATATATATATTGTGACTTTGAGCTACGTCGGCGTCACTTTGACTTTTTAGTCAATAGTTGACTCCGACAAAGCCGTAACATGGACTTTAGTATAATTTGGACAATTGATTGATTAAAAGCCGAGAAGTTATGACTCGTGCTTGTGGACTCGAAACGAATAACGTTATGAAACTAATAATGGGATTTGACGAAATATATTTATATATGGGAATGATAATAAAACTATGAAATGTAAATAATAATGGGCTTTTGTACCAAAAATATCAATAACAAGATTTATCTTGTTATTTACTAGTTTTAAATGAAACTAACGACTAAATTGGAGAGGTTTTGTAATTAACGTTTCGAGTACACGTTTATCAATAAATGTCAATTGTGGACATTTAATGTTGGATAAGTAATTATTTATTTGCATTATGTGTGCATGGGTTACGGATAACCTAGCGTTAATATTGTTGATCCACGTGGGTAGCGGACTTATTAGGTTGACGAATCTAATAAGAGCCCGCTAGGTACGTTGGGTAACCTTATTAGTGGGTGAATTATCCTTATGACTCTTTAAGGATACGATTGATTTATGGGATAATAAGCGACACGAGTAAATAAATGAGTTTATCGAGTTGACGAATTCGATAAGGTCTACTATTTATTCCGAAACTTATTGAACTATGGAGCTTATCGTTTAAAGGTCTCATTATATCGCATTGAGTTATACATTGGTTGTTTGAGTGCATTCATGGCATCATATTGAGTCGATACACCCACATGAGGATACCAAACACTAGGATTAATGGTGAAACGAGACGTTTTTGGAAATAAAGGAATGGAATATATTGGGGTAGTTAACGTTGATTTTGAGGAATATGTATATTAAGTTGGTCTACATTAATAGGTTGTGCCGAGTAGATAGTTGCTGTGCTGTGATTTCTGTTATCTTCTGCTAGTGATATTTGTGCGTTGATTACTTGAGGTGAGTTTCATAGCCCCACTTTTATATATACGTCTTAACTACATTTTGAACTATTTTGGGGTGAGAATCATGCTACTGTTTTTGGACCGTTAAAACTATTTGGATTTGCTTATATGCTGACTGAGTAGATAGATGTGCGATAGATGTTGCCGTAGTCTAGGTTTTACCATGCCTAACTAAGAATAGACTTCTATCTCGACCTAGCCCGGGGTTGGCAATTGTTCTAGAGGTTGCCACGACAGTGTTGGACTAGAGTCGCAGGGGCCCGAGTAAGTGATTATATGATTGGAGATCCGGGTAGGATCAGTGTGTGAAACGGTATTTGCCTATCTAGGTCTTGCATAGCAAATCAACTCTTACAGGTCCACTATGATTTTGTTGAACTTAAACCTATGAACTCACCAGCGTAAGCTGACCTTTTAGCGTGATTTCTCAGGTATTTGAGAGATGTTTGGATTATTTGACGTGTGGAAGCTTGGCATGGAGGCGTGGTTCAAGGATCATTTTCTAACTCTGATAAACAATGGGGACCTATTTTGTTAAACTATGTTTTGGGCCTAAAATTTATATCTTCGGATTAAATGTTTGGATATTTGAATTGGGATTGGTTTTAAATGGCTAAATGGTTATCTTTTATTTTACTTGTGTGCGATACCAATCCAAAAAGTAACGCCCCGAAAACTTGATAAAGTCTTCCGCTGTACAGAGATTTGGGGGTGTTACAGATTGGTATCAGAGCTCAAGGTTATAGAGAACTAGGTATTTTATAAACCCTAAACTATAACCGCTTTTAAGAAAAATGGATCCTCGACCGACGCACGCCCGCTTGCCAAGCCGAAGCTTCATATTTGATTATGGTATGAGATGCGACTTGAATTATGAGATGATATGTTAGAGGATATTGTGAACTGATTATGAAAACGTTATGATTTAGAGATTGGAGTTATGATTTGGATATGTTTAGGGGTATTCCTAAACATTTTGGAAATGAGATATGATTATTGGTTTTGGAAATGAGATATGATTATTGGTTTTGGAAATGAGATACGATTATTGGTTTTGGAAATGAGATACGATTATTGGTTTTGGAAATGAGATACGATTATTGGTTTTGGAAATTAGATATGGTTATTGGTTTTGGGAAAATGGGATGTGATTATCGAAATATTACGGAAATTGATTTGAGTAAACGGTATATTACGATTTTGGAATTTGAACTCGATTGCTTTGATATGTGATTATGTGATAGAACGAAACTTATGTGTGTTATTTAAAGGCATGTTTTGAGTAATGCGGTACCTACACTTTTAAAGCTTACATTATGTGATATGTGTTTTGGTTAAGTTGTTGCGCTTATTAAAACTAGTTGTTTCGAACACTTATACCTACCCTATGCCGTTGTCACAGACTATGCCTTCACTAGCTTTTGATGTGTCTGAGGAAGTCCTTGCTGTTGCTAGTTCGCCAACATTGACTCTCATGACGGTTGCGCAGGGTGATCCTTATGAGATCGCCCGTCACTCTAGTTCATCATCAGATCGCCCTAGCTCGTCTAGGCAGCTCACTTTACATCAGGTTTTAGCGAGAGCACAGACTCCTAGGCTTGCTTATAGCACTGCCCGCATGTCCGTGCGACCACCATCATCACCTATTTGTTTAGCAGCATCACCATGTCTTAGGAGGCCTAGATCTCCTAGTGTACCACCTCAGGATTTACCTGCACAGAGACTCTGACTCATGGACTCTCCCCTATGGATGAGGGTGAGGAGGAGCATGAGGTCGAGGAGGAGGATGAGATTGAGGAGCAGTATATTGATGAGGATGAGGATCCTCAGGAGGAGGATGATGAGGATATCCCAGAAGGGGGTACTCCTCCTTTGCAGAGTCCTGCACATTCTCCTGGACCAGGTTCTCCTTTGCCTGAGCATGAGTCCCCTGGACAGCCTTTAGACATCGATTCACCACCTTACTCACCATATATAGGTAGCCCGTTAGGATCGGAGATACCGTCAGAGATTGCTTCAGAACCCGAGGCGTATGGTGAGACGGGTCTGATGTGGGAGAGGATTACCTCTCAGGGTACTATACTTAGTCAGTTGACGGAGCGTTTGGTTGGAGTGTCTAGAGCTAGTATTGAGGATCTTAGAGCTGATATGGGTACTGTAGTCAGGAGGACTAGGGTTTTTCATGATGGTATGTCGGAGCTCCAAGAGCAGGTTGGGGACCTGCTTAGAGGGTTCGCGACAGCACGTGATGCTGATAGAGCGATTTGGCATAGGATTAGTGAGTTGGAGAGAGAGGTCACAGAGCTTAAGAGCGATCGCGACGCTCGAAGTGTTGAGTTAGCCTCTTTGTGGAGAGAGGTTGACGATGTTAGGAGATCAGTGAGTGATATTCGTAGACGTGGATAGATGGTATTAGATTTATCGTTTTGTGCCGTCTTGAAACTAAGTAGTACTTGGTTCGAGACGTAAGATTATCCTAGTTGTTTATATTTATCGTTGATAGGATCGTTTTTGATTACTTCGAATCCTCCCACGCATTCCCGCTTGTGAAACCTATGAGTTATGGTTATTGGAACGTGCATCCTTAGTTATGATGCGGTATTTGATTATTTCGCTTTGGTATAGCGTTATCCTTGTTAGCCTTGAGTATGTATTCAGGCGTTATGTAGTGACCCTTGGAACCCAACTCTATTTTAGGGCGTAAATTATGAACTTATGAAACTGTTCTTCTTGCCCCCAGAATGGTGGCAACAAGACGAAACTTGATTAGGAACAACCGAGCAGCTCCTGCTGCTGTTGTTGCCCCTGGTCGTCGCGATCGTCGTCCGAACCCGACTGCACCACATGTTGAGAACCCGAACATTGATAACCCAGTTGTAGGGAACCCGAATGTGGATGACCGTGCTGAGAATGGTCCTGTTCCACAAAACCCTCCACCTGTGAACCCAGCCCACATTGACCAGCTAGTGTCGCAGCGTATCGCTGAACTGCTAGCTGAGGCTAATCTTTCTAACACTTCTAGTGGAACCCCAGTACTGAATCGAAATCGAGGTTGTACCTATAAGGAGTTCCGATTCTGTGGTCCCATTGAGTTTGGAGGAACTGAGGGAGTAGTTTACCTGACTAGGTGGTTAGAGAAAACTGAATCTGTGTTTGCTGTGAGTAACTGTGATGAGGATTGTAAGGTTAAATATGCAACATTTACCTTGAAGGACGAGGCGTTGACCTGGTGGAATAACTACCACAGAGCAGTAGGAATTGATGTAGCCTATAGTATGTCTTGGACTCAATTTAAGGCTCTCCTGATTAAGACTTACTGCCCTAGGAATGAAGTTAAGAAGTTAGAAAGTGAGTTCTGGAACCATAAGGTTAAGGGTATTGACATGGCGACTTACACTCGTCGTTTCCAAGAGCTATCCTTGCTTTGCCCTGAGATGGTTCGTACCGAAGAACTTAAGATTGAAAGGTATACTGATGGATTACCTTTAGCTACTCGAAATGATGTCATCGCTGCAAAGCCAGGCAATTTGCATGAGGCAATTGCTGTGGCTCAGAGTCTGATGGACTCTTGTGTGTTAGAATTAGGAGATAAGGGTAAGAGTGATAGGAACGATAAGAGGAAGAGGAATGAAGTTGTGAAAGGAAATGGCAACAAACGACAAGAGACAACCAGAGTGTTCGCCATAGGAAATGGAGATAAGAAAGGTTACGAAGGTAGTAAACCTGTGTGTGGTCGTTGTAACTGACACCACCATGGACCGTGCCCGATTGTGTGTAGGAAGTGCTCTAAGGTAGGACACATGGCCAAAGACTGTAGGTCCCGACCACTTGCTGCAGCTCAAACTGCACAAGGAGCGGACTGAAAGGCCACTGTCACCTGTTTTGGATGTGGAAAGAAGGGACACTTTAAGAATGAGTGCCGAGAGCCGTGGATGAGAGGAAATCCCGGTAATGTAGGAGGATTTGCTAACCGAGGTGTAGGAGGTAATGGCTTAAACCCTGTGAAGCGTGAGGTTGTGGAAAACCAGGGAAACAATGGTGTTAGGAATCAGCAGAGAGACATGGGAACAACGCGTGTTTACGCTATTGGGAAGGATGCTGGTGAGGACCCTAACGTAGTTACGGGTACGTTCCTTCTCAATAATCGCTATGCTTCCATACTGTTTGATACTGGTGCGGATATGAGTTTCGTATCCACCAACTTTATGCCATTACTAGGAATCTCCCAAACACCTCTAGGGTTTAGTTACGATGTGGAATTAGCGAATGGGAATAGAGAGAAGATAGAAACCATAGTACGAGGTTGTACCTTGAGTTTCCTAGACCGCTCGTTTAGTATAGATCTGTTGCCAGTTACCTTAGGAAGTTTTGACGTCATTATCAGAATGGATTGGTTATCGAAGAACGGTGCACACATCATTTGTGATGAGAAGATTGTGCGTTTACCGTATGGAGGAAAAGTTCTGAGCATACAAGGAGATCGGAGCGACCGTGGAAGTCCTTCCCGGTTGGGCATCATCTCTTGTATTAAGGCTCAGAAGTACATCGATAGAGGAGGTTGTCTTTTCTTAGCTCGAATTTCTGAAAAGAAAAGCGAGGAGAAGAATGAAAGAAACCTTAATGATGTACCCGTCGTTAGAGAATTTTCGGATGTGTTTCCCGACGATCTGCCAGGGGTTCCACCTGTTCGACAAGTGGAATTCCAAATAGAGTTGATACCCGGTGCGGCACCCGTAGCCCAGGCACCTTATCGACTTGCTCCAAGAGAATTGGAGGAACTGTCTAAACAATTGGCTGAATTGTCATAGAAGGGATTCATTCGACCAAGTTCGTCGCCGTGGGGAGCACCAGTGTTGTTTGTGAAAAAGAAGGATGGATCGTTTAGGATGTGTATTGATTATAGGGAATTGAATAAGTTGACCGTGAAGAACTGATATCCGTTACCTAGAATAGATGATCTATTCGACCAAATCCAAGGAGCTAGTTTATTTTCTAAGATCGATTTACTATCTGGTTATCACCAGCTTAGAGTTCGAGAAGAGGATATCCCTAAGACTGCGTTTAGAACTCGATATGGACACTATGAATTCCAAGTAATGTCGTTTGGCTTAACCAACGCACCAGCGGTTTTCATGGATCTCATGAACCAAGTGTGTAAGCCATACATGGATAAGTTTGTGATAGTATTCATAGACGACATCTTGATATACTCTAAGAGTAGTGAGGAGCACGAAGAGCATTTGAGGCTCATTTTAGGATTACTGAGAGAGGAGAAGCTGTATGCCAAATTCTCTAAGTGTGAATTTTGGATTCCATCTGTACAATTCTTAGGTCATGTGATAGATAGTCGAGGTGTTCATGTTGACCCAACTAAGATTAAGGCCATTAAAGAATGGGCAGCTCCTAAGAACCCATTGGAAATCCGATAGTTTCTAGGTTTAGCAGGCTATTATAGGAGATTCATTGAGGGATTTTCCAAGATAGCTAAACCGCTGACCAAACTAACCCAGAAGGATGTTAAGTATGAATGGGGAGAAAAGGAAGAAGAAGCATTCCAACTTCTGAAGGAGAAGTTGTGTAGTGCGCCCATCCTAGCTTTTCCTGAAGGAAGCGAAGACTTTTTCGTGTACTGCGACGCTTCGCATAAAGGCTTAGGTGCTGTTTTGATGCAACGTGAGAAGGTGATTGCTTATGCATCCCGACAACTTAAGAAGCATGAGAAAAACTACACCACCCATGACCTTGAGTTAGGTGCTGTAGTGTTTGCTCTTAGGATCTGGAGACCTTACTTGTATGGAACCAAGTGTGTAGTATTTACCGACCATAAGAGTTTGAAGCATATCTTAGATCAGAAGGAACTGAACATGAGACAACGTCGTTGGTTAGAATTGCTTAGTGATTATGACTGTGAGATTCGTTATCATCCTGGTAAGGCTAATGTTGTGGCTGATGCCCTTAGTCGTAAGGAGAACATTCCACCCCTACTTGTTAGATCTTTAGGAATGATCATTTTTTCGCCCTTACCATCTCAAATTTTAGCCGCCCAAGTAGAGGCATTGACGGAAGAGAACCATCCTTATAAGAATCTTCATGGAATGGTAGAAAGTGAAAACGGCTTCTTGAAGCGTTCCGATGGAACATTATGCTTCAGAGACAGAAGCTGGATACCATTTTATGGTGGAATCCGTGAGTTGATTATGCATGAGTCGCATAAATCAAAATACTCTATTCATCCCGGAGCCGATAAGATGTATCAGGATCTTAAGAAACTTTATTGGTGGCCCAATATGAAAGCTGAGATAGCTCAGTATGTTAGTAGGTGCCTGACTTGTTCTAAAGTTAAGGCCGAACATCAGAAACCATCAGGACTTTTAGTTCAACCCGAACTCCCGGAATGGAAATGGGAGCGAATAACCATGTACTTTATCACTAAATTACCGAGAACAGTTAGCGGCAATGACGCTATCTGGGTAATAGTTGATCGTTTAACTAAGTCTGCTCACTTCTTAGCTATTAGTGAAACCGATAGTCTTGATAAGCTTGCTCGATTGTATCTTAAGGAGATAGTATCGCGTCATGGAGTACCGATATCTATCATTTCTGATAGGGATAGTCGTTTTACATCCCACTTTTGGAAGTCTTTACAGACAGCATTAGGAACGAATTTGGATATGAGTACTGCTTACCATCCACAGACCGATGGTCAAAGCGAAAGAACTATTCAGACTTTAGAGGATATGCTTAGAGCATGTGTTATTGATTTCGGCAAAGGCTGGGAGAGACACCTCCCTTTGGCCGAATTCTCTTACAACAATAGTTATCACTCTAGTATTAAGGCCGCCCCATTTGAGGCACTGTATGGCCGAAAATTTCGTTCTCCTGTTTGTTGGGCTGAAGTTGGCGAGAGTCAACTTACAGGTCCCGAACTGGTCCTAGAAACCACTGAGAAGATAGTACAGATTAGAAACCGGTTGCAAACCGCTCGTGATAGACAAAAGAGTTATGCCGATAAGAGGCGGAAACCTTTAGAATTTCAGGTTGGAGATCGTGTTATGTTGAAAGTTTCTCCTTGGAGAGGAGTGATTCATTTTGGAAAGCGTGGAAAACTAAATCCCCGATATATTGGTCCCTTTCCAATCCTGGAAAGAATCGGACCGGTAGTATACCGCTTGGAGCTACCATCGGAACTGAGTAGTGTACACAATGTCTTTCATGTTAGTAATCTTAAGATATGTCTTTCGGAGGAAAACATAGTTGTGCCATTAAGAGATATTCGTATTGATGAGAAATTGAATTTTGTTGAGGAACCGATCGAGATTATGGATCGTGAGATTAAGAGGCTGAAGAATAGCCGTATTCCGATTGTTAAGGTTCGTTGGAACTCCCGGCATGGACCAGAGTTCACTTGGGAACGTGAGGACGTTTTCCGTAGGAAGTATCCTAAACTGTTTATGACACCAAGCAACTTGGAGTGAAACCCGGGACGAGTTTCTTCTGAGGCTGGGAGGCTGTGACAACCGGCAATTTAGGGAGTCTATTTTAGGTAACCGCATTACGTTAAATTAAAATGAGATTTGCCTTTAACACTATTTTATAAACCGTGACTTGATTTTATATCGTCGATTGGTTTTTACGGTTTATTTCGTTATTAAATGAGTTATCGTATGCGTTTTAACTCTATTTGGTAGACACTATTCGATTCGGCACTAGAAAAGCCTAAAACAAAGGTTATTGTAACTTTTAGACCGTAACTCAAAAATTGACAAATAAATAGTCAAAACTTGTGGAAAAACATGAGTAACGATGTTGGGAAGTTAAATAAATGTAGTGGGACACTCGGGGGATGATATGTGAGCTCGGGAATGGGTAAACGAGATAGATACGATCCTCATTTCCCACCTAGCCGGCACCCTCCTCCACCAAAATAATTATTTTTAGGTCCCTAGTGGCCTAGTATATAATCCCCACTCAAGCCTGCATCTCATTCTCTCACTAGAAAAACACACACACTACTTTATCTCTCTTGTTTCTCTCACTAAAAACCCTAAACCACCCCCTTCATAAAATCCGGCCACTTTCCGGCCACCACCGCCGCCACTCCGGCGCGTCACTATTCACCTCTACCACCAAAAGCAAGATCTCTTTCTCCTCTTTCCAACCATATATCATACACTCAATTTGGACTTCATTAACACCTCCAAATTAAACAATTAAGATTCGTACTTTTAGGGTTTCTAAAGATTTCAAAGGGCTTTTGTAATTGGTGATTAGAGAAGGTAAATAGAACATGTTTTGAGCTTGTTTGAACAATAAAAAGCCACGAATTGGATTCTAGGGTTTCGACCCATGAAAAATTTTTGGGGCTTTTGGGTGGAACATGAAATTAAAGCTAATTAGTGATGAAATAAACAAGTAATTAGTGTTTGGTACATGTGTGGTTCATTAATTTGATGGGTTTTGCATTTTAGGGTTTAGTTGCATGTTCTTGGTTAATGATAGTTGATGTGTTTTGTGTTTAGATAGTGTTTGGAGCTTGAATGATTGGATTTGAGTGTTGTGGATTGGATTTGGTTGTGTTTGGTTGAGCAATATGGGACGTACGAACCACATAGGGCTCGTACGTGGCTCTTGAGTGGCGTACGAGACCCACTTGGGTCTTGGGTCCGAGTTGGGTCGATTTGGTAGCTTATTGATTGGTTTCTTTGAGGTTTGGATGAGACGCGTGGAGCCGAAAAGCTTTTAGAAGCTTGTTTGGTTCACGTGGTCTTGACCGCGACCGTGTCATGACCATTAGGGTCATAACATTGGTTTCGAGTATAATTGGTTGATTGATTGGTTGGCGAGATTGTTTTGAGTTGGTTTGGGATTGAATTGCGACGTTATGACTTTTAATTATGGACATCATATATATATTGTGACTTTGAGCTACTTCGGCGTCACTTTGACTTTTTAGTCAATAATTGACTCCGACAAAGCCGTAACATGGACTTTAGTATAATTTGGACAATTGATTGATTAAAAGCCGAGAAGTTATGACTCGTGCTTGTGGACTCGAAACGAATAACGTTATGAAACTAATAATGGGATTTGACGAAATATATTTATATATGGGAATGATAATAAAACTATGAAATCTAAATAATAATGGGCTTTTGTACCAAAAATATCAATAACAAGATTTATCTTGTTATTTACTAGTTTTAAATGAAACTAACGACTAAATTGGAGAGGTTTTGTAATTAACGTTTCGAGTACACGTTTATCAATAAATGTCAATTGTGGAGATTTAATGTTGGATAAGTAATTATTTATTTGCGTTATGTGTGCATGGGTTACGGATAACCTAACGTTAATATTGTTGATCCACGTGGGTAGCGGACTTATTAGGTTGACGAATCTAATAAGAGCCCGCTAGGTACGTTGGGTAACCTTATTAATGGGTGAATTATCCTTATGACTCTTTAAGGATACGATTGATTTATGGGATAATAAGCGACACGAGTAAATAAATGAGTTTATCGAGTTGACGAATTCGATAAGGTCTACTATTTATTCCGAAACTTATTAAACTATGGAGCTTATCGTTTAAAGGTCTCATTGTGTCGCATTGAGTTATACATTGGTTGTTTGAGTGCATTCATGGCATCATATTGAGTCGATACACCCACATGAGGATACCAAACACTAGGATTAATGGTGAAACGAGACATTTTTGGAAATAAAGGAATGAAATATATTGGGGTAGTTAACGTTGATTTTGAGGAATATGTATATTAAGTTGGTCTACATTAATAGGTTGTGCCGAGTAGATAGTTGCTGTGCTGTGATTTCTGTTATCTTCTGCTAGTGATATTTGTGCGTTGATTGTGCGTTGATTGCTTGAGGTGAGTTTCATAGCCCCACTTTTATATATACGTCTTAACTACGTTTTGAACTATTTTGGGGTGAGAATCATGCTACTGTTTTTGGACCGTTAAAACTATTTGGATTTGCTTATATGCTGACTGAATATATAGATGTGCGATAGATGTTGCCTTAGTCTAGGTTTTACCGTGCCTAACTAAGAATAGACTTCTATCTCGACCTAGCCCGGGTTTGGCAATTGTTCTAGAGGTTGCCACGACAGTGCTGGACTAGAGTTGCAGGGGCCCGAGTAAGTGATTATATGATTGGAGATCCGTGTAGGATCAGTGTGTGAAACGGTATTTGCCTATCTAGGTCTTGCATAGCAAATCAACTCTTACAGGTCCACTATGATTTTGTTGAACTTAAACCTATGAACTCACCAGCGTAAGCTGACCTTTTAGCATGATTTCTTAGGTATTTTAGAGATGTTTGGATTATTTGACGTGTGGAAGCTTGGCATGGAGGCGTGGTTCAAGGATCATTTTCTGACTCTGATAAACAATGGGGACCTATTTTTTTAAACTATGTTTTGGGCCTAAAATTTATATCTTCGGATTAAATGTTTGGATATTTGAATTGGGATTGGTTTTAAATGGCTAAATGGTTATCTTTTATTTTACTTGTGTGCGATACCAATCCAAAAAGTAACGCCCTGAAAACTTGATAAAGTCTTCCGCTGTACCGAGATTTGGGGGTGTTACAGTATATGTGTTATTATGAGAGAGAAAGTTGTACATTGTATGGGGATTAGAGCCCCTTTTATAGGCGAGGTTTGCCCCTGGGGTTTCATAGATTCTCGCATATAGTAGATAGTTGCCGGAGCCGGACCCTTGGCGGGCAAGAGTTCCGTATTAATCGCGGATGCGGACGCAAGGGGTCTAACGGTTAAGGGTTCAGCCCGTTAAGTGCCTTGCGCGCATCTCAAAGCCTGTACCATGGCCAATCTAGCCATTGGGCTTATTGTAGGCCTAGGATTTGTAATCATTGGGCGTGAGCCCAGTATGTATATAGTGTGTATTGGACCTCGTAGGCCTGCAATACATGCTATACGTCATCAAGTCCCCCCAGTCTAGTATGTCCATTACGTGCGGACATTGGTGCATGCGGTGGGTATTACTAGACTTGAGTTGACTAAACATTTTGCTATCCCACACCCTTTTTTTGATGGGAGTTGTCACGTCAGCCAGTCCCCCTAGTCTAGTGTATTGACTGCGTGCGGATATTGTCGTGCGCGGAAAGTACTTACTAGACTGTAGATTTGACTGGGACGTAGTGTTATCCTACGCTTTGTCCTCTTCTTTTATTTGGGAAGCGTGTCGTGCGACGTGTATGTTTACTGACTCTTCATTTCCTCTACTGACGTGACCTACTATTCCACACGTCCCCCCTTTCTTACCTTTATTCTTGGCCATTCGTTCTATCCTTCCTTTGCACGTGTCATTATCTGGTTCTAGGTTTTCCTTTATTATAAATACTGCTCCCTTTTGCACCATCGCCATTTGTTGTTCTTCTTTGGAAAAAAGGAAAACAATAAAAAAGAACTTTTTCATCCATATATCCTTTGATCCACCCGCTATGGCTTTAATTGTTGACATAAAATGTAATACCCCTACAGGTTCGTTTAGTTCTTTCCTTACGACCTATCATATTCCACCAGAGGTACATCCGGAGATTCCAGACCGTAAGTGTACAATGCACGAGTGCCCTGCTGGGAAGATTGGATTATATACCCGGTGTTTTGATCTTGCTAATTTTCGTCTGCCCCTGGCTGTTTTCCTTGTTGAGGTATTGAGGTACTATCGCATTAATATTTCTCAACTATCGGTTCTTGGTGCGTGTAGAGTTTCTCACTTTGAGATCTTATGTCGTGCTCTTAACATTACTCCTACTGTTACTCTGTTTTGTTGTTTCTATGTTAACTCCAAGTTGAAAGGGTGGTTTTCCTTTGGCAAGCGCGATGGTGTTCCTCCCCTTTATACCGAATCTCTTGATTCTGTCAAAAATTGGAATGACCGATTTTTCTAGGTTGATGCCTTTGCTTGTCCTGTTTTGTTTCTGTGGCATTCTAGGAGGAATATCTCTAAATATCCTGCTCCTCGTCCTGACGAGTATAATGCGAACCATTTTGCTTCTCTTGATGCTCATCCTTATCCCTTCCGGGCCCTCCCTGAGCCCTTTCTTTGCTGGGTTGGTTTGACTTTTTATTATTCTTTGAGTGACCATGTGTACCCTGAGTATCTTCGTAAAGATAACACTGGTGAGTTTTATTTTACGTTGTTGTTGTTGTTGTTGTTGTTGTTTTTGTTTTTCTTTGTTTTTTTTGTTTTTTTACGAACGTGCTTCGCTTTGTGCAGTGATGAGTTGGTATGAGTTTATTCAGTCCCCGGAGCCTCTAAAGACCATAATGACTACCCATCCACGTCATGAGGGGGAACCGCCTATTATGGAAGTTGCTGTTTGTCGCACCGTGCCACTTATTCCTATTGCTCCTGCTCATACAGATGGTGAGCTGGAGGCTGATGCTAATCTTCTTTTTGATCCGGAAGGTGCTAGTGTTGACACTGGTGGTGGATTGTCTTTTGATGCTACAGATTCTGATGCTAACCCTTCTTCCTCTGGTCTTTTGAAGAGAAAAGAGGGGCCTTCGTCTAGTATTCCGAGACCATCTAGTCCTGCAAAGAGGCCTCGTTTTGAATCCCAGCCAGGTCCCCCCATTAGTAACATTCCTGTTGGTGGCTTTCAGGAATTACTGAATAGTAGCGTTTTGGTGGTTGAGATGGGCTATACGGCTCCCCATACTGGTCCTTTCATTACTTTTTCTATTTTCACCACTCCTGAGCGTGAGGCTGGGTTTTCTATTGGTTCTTCTTTCAGGCATCAACTTGGTATCAGTTCTCCTGAAAGGTTGGTTATTTCTTCTGATTCTTCTTCTGATTCTAGTACTGCTGCTACTGGAGCTGAGGTTACTTCTTATGCCAAGTCTAAGAAGCTTTTGGGTGTTGTTACTTCTGCTGCCCCAACTGTTCCGGCTGCTACTCCTATTTTGAGGAATTCTTCCCCTTTTCTCAACTCTTCTTCTAGTGGAGGGGCGAACCGTAGCGCCGAGGATCTTGCCGGACCTTCTGTTAGCCAACCTTTGGCTAGCAATGCCTAGCCTACTGCTGATTTGGATCCCCTGTATTCGCAGGAGCGTCATCATCTGGAGTGGAAAGTATTGAACGGGTCTTTGCTTGACAATACCTTGGACTGTCTTGAGATTGTTGATGGTGTTGCTCCTCCGAAGTTCGCTTCCTTACTTCATGAAATGAGCACTAGCGATTTATTTTCAGGTTTTGACCTTTTGTTAGCTCGTCATGTTTGTTTTGGTTCTAAGTTACAGACTCGTGCAGAACATTATCTGCGAGAGAATGAGAAGTTATCCGCTAGGTTTGAAGTTCAGGCTAACTTGATTCACGGGCTCGAGTCTCAATTGGCTCGAGCTGAATCGAATGATTCTGAGACATTGTCTCTTCATGGTGAGGTTTCTTCTTTAGGGGCAGCTGTCAAAGAAAATGAGGTGTTGCGTGCCAGAATCAAAGAGTTGGAAGCTTCTTTTATCAGTCGGGATGTTGAGCTTGAACGTTTACAATGTGCTTCCTCTATTCTAGAATCCCGCAATGCTGATCTCACTAAGCAGGTATTCTTGTTTGTTTTTGCGTTTATTTTTTTTCTCCATTCTCTTTTTTTTTATTGACCTTCGGACTTTTCTTTGTTAGGTACAAGTTTTGGACATGGAATGTTTTGAGCTCCGCCCTTGTGTCTTAGAGCTAGCGTGCTTGAAGAAGCTCTTTCTTAAAGTTTCCCTGTATTTGGAGGAAAAGCTTTATCCGAGCTTGCTTACTGCTATGTCCATCCGCCGTTGGCTATTGTCCGAAGGCTTTAAACTTTCCGTGTCTGAATGTTGGTGTTGGCAAGGCTACCTGGACGCATTGGCTAATGTCATTAGCTGTGTTGTTGATAAAGGTATGCAAGATAGGCTTGTTGCCGGGCATGTTCATGGTACGGCTCGTACGCCACTTTCTCGTGTAGCTGCTTTTAATCCTTCTGCTAAGACCGACTATGAAAGTGCTCTTCAAGCGCTCTGCGGTCTCCAGTTTCCTTTGCTTTCTTCGTTAGAGGCTCTCAAGGATTCTTCCGTTTAAGACATCATTCACTTGCTTCGTCCCGAGGTACCCTCTGATGATTTATCCTCTGTTGAGATGCAGTGTTACTTGGAACAGCTGGTCGTTCATGCTTTTGCTTCTGAAAGCTCTTCAAGTGAGTCCTCCTTTTCTGCCTCAATCTAGGGTTGTTTTGATAGGGCCAAAAAAGCAAGGGAAGGCTCACTTCATGATTGGTTGGCGCTCGCGGATACGTGGTTGTCTTTTACTGATCCATCGTATACGGAGCCTATAGTGGAGTCTGTTCGTTCGTCCGTTTTTGAGCATGATGGTCTTGTTATGGATCCCGGTTTGCAAGCTGGGACGGGTTCGTCTGTGGACCCTTCCGTTTAGTAGTGCTTTATTGTGATCATGCTTTTTTTTGTTTGGCCTGCCGAAGCGTGACGCTTTTGTTTTATGTGTAGACAGTCTATTTGTATGCATATTTCTTTTGTTCCGAAACTTTTTGCTATTTAATCTTCACACGGATGTGTCTATTATAATAGTCTTTTTCTGAATACTTGTAGGTTATTCGCCCGATACTAGATTTGCAATATCTCTTACGTATTTTGAGGTAATTGGGAGGTTACTCAGCCTTTTGTTATTCAGAATAACATTGTATGGGTAATGCCCATATGTATGCGCGTCTTACGTACATAAGTTCTTTAAAAATATTAAATGATTAAAAAAGACTGATTTTCTAAAGTAAAACTGGTGAAGGTAGCTAAGCTTCACCTTTTTCATTCAATAAAAGAAGACAAGACATTACAACAATAAAAGATAGGTTTGATATGAACCCTCCTTCACGAAATCCGCGAGGGATGGGTTTCTTACACTTGATGTATGTAACATCTCTTAAGATTGCAAACATTCCATGTCCGTGGGATTAGATTCCCCGCACGGTCCTTTAGTTTATATGCGCCCTTTCCTAGAGCTTCCGTGACCACGTAGGGCCCTTCCCATTTAGTTCCTAGCTTCCCTCCTTCTTTAGCGTGGCTCGCATCATTGTTCCGATATACTAAGTCTACGGGCTTGAAACCTGTACTTCGGACTCTTGAGTTGTAATATTTCTCCGTTTGTGCCTCGCTTTTTGCTTCGCATATTGCTGCTTGTTCTCTTCTTTCTTCAAGGAGGTCTAGGTTCATTTCCAGCGCTTCATCATTTTCTTCTATTTGCTTCTGCTGTCCTCCATATGGGCATCCCTATCTCAGCTGGTATGACAGCTTCTGTTCCGTATGTTAACGAGAATGGAGTGTCTCCGTTGCTAGATTTGATCATTGTGTTATGTGCTCATAGGACGTGCGATAATTCATCTAGCCAGTTCTTGATTTTTTCTTCCAACCTAGCTTTTATGCCTTCCCCTAAGCTTCTATTTGCTCTTTTCACCTGTCCGTTAGCTTGTGGGAGTTTTACCTAGGCAAAGTGCTGCTTTATATTCATCTTTTCACACCATTCTTTAAATGGGTTGTCACAGAATTGCTTTCCGTTGTCCGATATTTTTTCTCTTGGGAGTCCAAACCTGCATACAGTGTTTACCCTTATGAATTTCTTGATCTGATTTCCTGTTATAGTGGCCACTGGCTTCACTTCTATCCATTTTGTGAGGTAGTCTATTGCCACTATGAGGAATCTGACTCTCCCAGGCCCTTCCGGTAGGGGACCTGCAATGTCGATTCCCCACTTGTGGAATGGCCATGGGGAAGTGATGGGCGTTAACTTTACTTGCAGATGTTTTGGAACTGGCCTATGCACCTGACAACTTTTGCATGCTTGGATTAGTTTTCGAGCATCGCTGTGCATAGTAGGCCAATAATATTCGGTATGCAGGGCTCTGGCCACTACAGACCTTGTCCCCGCGTGCATTCCGCAAGATCCTTCATGGATTTCTCGTCATGGTTAGCTTGAAGGGGCCCAACGCACCGTAACCATGGTCCCATAAAAGATTTCTTGTAAAGTATCCCATTAATTACTGCAAACCTTTGTGATTTTCTTTTAATTTCTCGCGCCCTTTCCTTTTCTGCTGGAAGTGTTTGTTGGGTTAGGTACTCATAGATTGGTGTCATCCATGTATACCCCTCTTCTTCCGTGGTTGCTACGAGCGGTGCTTCTTCTATTGACTTTTGACCCAGCTCTTCCACTAGTACCTGCTTTTTTAGGTGTGCAAAGCTAGTAGAAGCCATTTTGCTTAGCGCGTCCGCCTTTTTGTTTTCGCTTCTGGGTACTTGCTTGATTGAGAACATTCGGAAATTCTTTAGGAGTTCTTTTACTTTTTCCAGATATTGAATCATTCCTGACTCCTTCGCAATGTATGTTCCATTGACTTGATTTGCCACCAGTTTTGAGTATACGTTTGCTTGCACATTCTTGACTCCCATTTTTTCTGCTATCCGTAACCCTGCTATCAAGGCTTCGTATTCGGCTTTGTTATTTGTTGCGGTGAAACCAAACCTTAAAGCATAAGTAAACTCTGTTCCCTGAGGATCTGTCAATATGAGGCCTGCTCCGCAGCCGTCTATGCAGGATGAGCAATCCATGAACAGAACCCACGGTTGCGGAAGTTCTTCCACTTCCATTGGTTCGTCCTCTTCGTCGTCTTTTGGACGCTCTACTATGAAGTCTGCTAGAATTTGTCCCTTAATGGACGTTCTTGGTCTGTATTGTATGTCATATTCCCCCAACTCAATGCTCCACTTTTGTAATCTACCTGCGACTTCTGGCCTTGATAGTATTTGCTTGATTGGTTGGTCCGTGATGACTACCACCGTATGCGCTTGGAAATACCTCTTCAACCGCTTTGTGGCGTGTATCAAGGATAAGACTAGTTTCTCCATTGGTGTGTAATTTATTTCTGGTCCTCGCAGGGCTTGGCTCACAAAGTATATTGGCATTTGTTTGCCTTCTCTTTCTGTCATGAGAACCGCACTGACTGCTTCTCTTGCTGCTGCTAGGTATATTATTAGCTCTTCTTTCTCCTGAGGCGCGGTTAGGGTGGGGAGGTTTGCTATCATCCCCTTCATTTGCTTAAAAGCTTCCTCCGCTTCTTGTAACCATTGAAAGTCGCTCTTTTTCGTACACTTTTTGAGTGTTTTAAAGAATGGTAGTAACTTTTCGGCGGACTTAGCCAGGAATCTGTTCAGGCTTGCTAGTTTTCCATTTAGCCTCTGTACATCCTTAAGGCATTTCGGGGAATGAAGACTTAGCACGGCTTTTGCTTTTTCTGGGCATACTTTAATTCCTTTAGTGTTTACTGTTTATCCTAAAAAAATTCCCTCTTCCATTCCGAAGGTACACTTTTTAGGATTTAGCTTCATGTTTATTTCCCTTAGCGTTTTGAAAGTTTCCGCTATGTCTCTCATTATTTCTGCTTCCGAGCGGCTTTTGATCACTAGGTCGTCGACATATACTCCTAGGTTTCTGCCAATTTGTTTGTGGAAAGCTTTGTCCACCAGCCGCTGGTATGTTGCTCCTGCATTTTTTAGCCCAAATGGCATTTTTGTGTAGCATAATATTCCTTGATTTGTGATGAAGGCTATTTTTTCTTCTTCTTCTTTTGACCTCTTTTCTTTTGCCTTATTGGAGTATATCCTTCCCGTATGTTCAAGCTATGTTCTGCTATGTGTCTTGGAACGCCCGTCATGTCGGCTGGACACCATGCGGCTATATCCAGGTTTTGCTTTAGCAACTCACATAACTTTTTCCGCCCTTCAACTGACAAGGTTGACCCAATGGCTATCGCTTGTTCCGGATATTCTGGATGTATTGCCACGTTTATTCGTTTTTCACTTTGCTTTTCCGTTACGGGCTGTGGTGTTGGTTCGGAAACCATAGTACATTCTAACGAGACCATTCTGCTACTGCGGATCGTGAGCACTCCGGTTTTTATCAGAACTTTCATTATCCCGTGTGCTGTCAAAGGCACGGCCTGTAACTTCCGCATTCCTGGCCTTCCTATGATCCCATTAGATGGCGACTGGGATCTAACCACCAAGAAATTCATTAATGCTGATGCTGAATGCTCGCCGTCTCCAATTTTAGTTAGCAATGATATCTGCCCAATTGGCCAAATTATCTCTCCGCTGAATCCCATGAGGGGGTTGTAGTAGGTATCATTTGCTTTCTTATTTCTGGCCGGAGCCTTTCAAACAGTGTTCATACAGAACTTCTGACGCGGAGCCTCCGTCGACATACATTCTGTGTATAAAATGTCCTCCTATTCTGCTTCGATTACCATTGGTCCGTCATTCCCTTCTTCTCCCGTAAGTGGTGGGAATGAGATGTTCTGGCCTAGAGAGAAACTTTGCGTAACTTTCTGTCTAATCACCCGTTGCTGAGATTGCACCATCAAGATTGCTAGGGGCTTATCTTTTCCTGACGTCTCTCCTTTCTTGAATGTCTTGGACTGATCATTGCCACTATTTTTCTTGAGTTCTTTTATTACATTTGACAGCTTTCCAGTTCTCAGCAATTCTTCTATTTGTCTTTTTAGGTGCATACACTCGTCTGTGTTGTGTCCTATTTCTCCATGGAATTTGCAATACTTGTTGCCGTTTCTTTTCTCAATCGGCATAAGCATTGGAGGAGGAGTCTTAAACTTTGCCTTTTCTAGTGCCAATATTTCTTTGGGCGTTTTGGAAAGGAGGGTGAACCTGTCCGGCTTCCGATCCATTCGAAGCGAGTTTCTGTATCCTCTCTTGAAGCCTTGTTTTTGTCCGGACTCATGCGGTTTCCATTGCACCTAGGGTAGCGTCCTCTTCTTTTCATGGTTGCCGGCGGCTACTTCCCCCCGGAGGAAAGATGCAGTTACCCTCATCATTTCGTCCACCGATTTGGGTATATTATCGTGCAGCCTCTTGATTAATTCAGGGTTAGTGATTCCATGCATAAAGCTAGAAACCTTCATAACTTCCGGAGCTCCTTTGACATCCCTACTCTCCACCTTGAATCTTTTCACGAATTATTTTGTGGTTTCTCCTTCCTTCTGTGGTTGCTCCACTGGATCTTTTATGCACTTCTTTCGCTGAAGGAAGTTTGACAGGAAAACTTCCTTTAATTCGTCATAACTGTCAACCGACTATGGCAGAAGATCGTCGAACCACACCCTAGCAGATCTGGTGAGGGTAAAGTTGAACATTACCATGTTGGCATAGCCCAACGTTCTACCTTTGCCGCTGCCTGAAAAATCTTTAGGTGGTCTTCTGGATCTTCGCTTCCATCATATGTCTTCACATTAGTAGGCATTCGTGTCCTTTTAGGCATGTCAAAATAGCGGATGCGCGGAGTGAATGGATCGGTCTCTTTGCATACCCATGGCCTAGCTAAATCGTCATTCTCGACATCCGACTTTGGCCTCTTTGATTCGGAACTCAAAGTTCATCTCCGTTGTTTTCACTTCCGGAGTGCCGATCGGAACTTCGAGAGTATGTTCGACTGCCTTCGTATCCCCCGGAGTAGGTTTCCGTCTTTCGTGAAGAATGGTGGTGAGTACCCCTGTCTTCCTCGGATCTGAAATGTTTAGTTCTCCCGGTGCTTTCGGAACGCGTGGAGATACTCTTCTCTCTACTTCCCAGCCTTTTGAACGCGCTTTTGCGCGACTCCCTGAACACTTCCTCTTTCTCGGCAATTTTCTTCCGTGGTGAACTGGGTCGGCTGCGTCTCAGCTCAGAGTTCTCCCCCGTGTTCCGTCGCTTCCGAGATTCGATCTTCTTTCTCAGATCCTTCCTTTGCACCTGTTTTCCGGACTCAGATTGCTGAGATGCTTCGCTAAAGTCTAATCGAGCTTTCACTATTTCTCTAGCCTTGATTCTTCCTTCTTGTTTCTGAACTCTCTCCGTCAAAAAAGGTAAGATCTGGTCGTAGTACTTATCACAGTACTTCTTGATGGCTGTGCTGGTTGCGGACCCATCAGATCCTTCTAGATCTATCATGTTCTTCTTCCCTCCCTTGTTCCGCACCACGGAAGCTGTGGTGGGATTAGGGTCGGAACGAACTCTTTCGGTAGACATTTTCTTATTTTTTGGAACGCAGTTTTGTACTGGGTCCCACGGGTGGCGCCAACTTGTTAGTACAATTTGTGCGATGGGTTATAGAAAGCTTGGGCGTAGCTTGCTGGACTGGGCCAGTAAGCTTTGGGTGAATCAATCTTGTAGTAATTCAAGTAGTTTGGATGGGATCCCTGCACAAGAAAGGTAAACTGTTAGTCTTACCGTGGGGACGGACCCCACGATTAGACTCCGGCGTGAGAGTAAGCACACATTCTTGTGAGTGAAAGTAGTAGTATATGTGTTATTATGAGAGAGAAAGTTGTATCTTGTATGGGGATTAGAGCCCCTTTTATAGGCGAGGTTTGCCACTGGGGTTTCCTAGATTCTCGCATATAGTGGTTAGTTGCCGGAGCTGGACCCATGGTGGGCAAGAGTTCCGTATTAATCGCGGATGTGGACGCAAGGGGTCTAACGGTTGAGGGTTCAGCCCGTTATGTGCCTTGCGCACATTTTTAGTGCAAATATGACGATATTTAATCTATACATTCTCATTTGTTTTGTTGATGACAAACATGTAACTTGTAATACATAACGTAAAATGTATAAGTTACTTGTAATTAGATTTTGTCTCAACATACTCTTAACACCTCTCGACGACTCAAGTCCTTGTACGCTACAACACAGGTTCATACATGTTTGTTATGTTGCGTTATGATCAAACCCCTAACAAACCATTAAACATGTTTAGTTAAATAGTTTATAAAACACTTAAGTAAACATTAGTAAATGTGTTGGGTAAAACCCATGACCCAAGACCTATACCCATTTGACTAGATGCATTGCATATATTAGATACATTGTATCTAATGAAATACCCATGGACCAACCCATAACCCATGACCCATGACCCAAAACCCATGGGCAAAAGGGAGCGTCCTACGGATCCCTCTAGAAGGGATCCTTGGGGCAGAACATGGTTTTGGTCTTTTTGCCTATAAATAGCAAGCCACTTCTTACCATTTCTTTACACCTTCACACATAGTTTCTCTCCACCATTTATAGGATATTTAGATCATTAGGAAACATGTAAACCACCCTCATCTTATATGATCATAATGCTTCTAACACTCATTTGTTGTAAGCATACTCCCGAAGTGATCCTCCAAAGCAAGCTTAGAGATCTTGCTTCCTTACCTACTGAAGTGATCACCCATCACAAGATACAAGCACATGAAGATCGTCTACAACAAGTTTGGGAAACTTGTCATCTTCATTCATAGAAGACTAACTACATCATGCTTTGTATTCTTGATGTTTAGTTTAGGATTTCATATCCATTAGACACATTGTCCTGGATATTGTCTAGTATCATATTCTTGTATCTATGACTAGACTAGATGGTTTATGTGTTTGTGCCATAAAACACAAGGTTTTTTATGTTGGGCCACAAAACATAACGGGTATCATAGATGTGTTATATATCTATGACTAGACTAGATGGTTTATGTGTTTGTGCCATAAAACACAAGGTTTGTTATGTTGGGCCACAAAACATAACGGGTGTCATAGATGTGTCAAAGGCATTAGTGAAGAATGCTAAAAGAGTCAAGATGAAGGCATTAGTGAAGGGTGCCGAGTAATCTAACCAAGGGCATTAGTGAAAGGTGCCTAAGGTGTACATTCGATATGGTGTGTTTTGATGTACAAGATAGAGTAGTATTGGATCCACAGATATTGATATCCTTGATGGTGTTGTAATAAGGAGTTGGTCTCCTTAGGGGTATAGGTGTTGTGTAGTGTTGGGTAGTAGTTCCTCCATTGTAATGGAACTCGGTACTTAGCCTAGTACCGGATAAAGGGTAGGCGACGTTGTGGTAGGTGTGGTTCACCTTGGTGTGAAAGAACCCGGTGGTTAGCCTAGTACCGGAAAAAGAGTAGGCGTCGTTGTGAAGGCTTCTCCGCCATAAGGAGTTGGTGTCGTGTAGTGATTACGAACTCTCGAGTAGGTGACTCGGGGAGTGGAGTAGGGCAAGGAAGGTGTCCTTGTAGCCGAACCACTATAAATCCTCGTGTTGGTTTGTCTATCCTTTTACTTATCGCTTTACTCTTATTCTTGCATTACATTGTTTATTTTCTATGTGGTTGATGTCTATGTTTGTGATACATACTTGGTCTTTCATATAGTCATAAACTATATTTAATACTTTACATATTATGACACGCTTGATCAAGAAAAAGCAACCGGACTAATAATGGTGAAACTTGATTTATAATGAACCATTAATCTTGCGGAATCTTATGTGATATTGAGGGGTTGGCCTTACATGCCGTAATGCGTTAAATGCATCCTCGCGTCGAGATTAGCAAATGCAATGGTTTATACTATATTTGATACAAAAGTTTTAAGTTTTAAACAGAAACGTATTCACCCCCTCTACGTTTTCACAATTGGTATCAGGGTGGGTTGGCTCTAGTTTTCAAAACAAATGGTTTTCAAAACGAGTAAGGTCCTTGTATCAAATTTTTGGTGAAGTCAAGCATAATATGAAAAGTGTTTTGTCGATTTTTTTTCTTTGAAGTTTTGTTGTTAGATATCTTGTTAATCAAGCTTGAATAAATGTAAAAATGGATAATATAACTTCACTAAAAAGTCTACAAAGGTTAAACCTTTTCGTCAGGTCAAAACATGCATTTTTGTAGTTCTGTGTCAGATCCGCGGATCCCTCAGGTTACACTGGACGGATCTCTCAAGCAAGGGATCCGTGGTACATAAGACAGTTTTTGTCTGAATTTCAAAAATTCATAACTAATTAACCGTAAGTTGTTAGAAGTCGTGCCACCTGTCATTTTAAAGGTATTTGAGTCTACTTTCATTTAAAAATGATTTCATAAACTGATTCAAAAAAAAAATTTACAGAATCATTGATTTATAATAGAAAGTCATTTTTCGGTCATAACTTTTGCACAAAGTTTTGATCTAATTGGAGACGGATGTTTTTGTTTTTGAATAACAATGTGTACTATTTTGAAATTAAGGTTTTGATCATATTTATAAATATAAAAGAAACTAATCAAGCTTGGTATACATGTTTATATTTAACACAAAGCGATGAAAAGAACTTTCGTATGCTATGCTAAATGATAAATTGTCTTCCTTGCATTACTTGATTATTTGCTTATCTCAAATAGATTTTGTGCTTGTTTGATTGAATAACATATGTGGTTCCCTTACCTTGCTATTCATTCTCTTGTTTGTCGATTTAGTAATATTCTACTAATCAATATGCTATTTGAAGGAGTGTTTGGGATAACATCTAGTTGTGTCGAAAATGTTAGTTTAGATACTAGATAAGTCATATAAGTTGAAAAATGTTTAAAACATGTAATACACTAAATGGCTTTTTGATTGAGTTTGTCATGTTTGCAACATAAATGTTTTATGTGCTTATATGATTTCTTGTTTTCTTGTATCATTTTCTAAGAACAACAAGAATGTACATCGGATCATAACCCTCACTTGTGTTGATGATGTACTCTCCCGTTTTCCTTTTCATGATCGCTTTATAGCTTCATAGTAGGATTGACAACTTGATTATTTCATCCGATATACTCAAGTAAATTATTTTGCAACGCAAATATAATTGGTCATATTTGAAAGTCCAAACTCGAGCTTTCCAACAACATATGTTGAACTAGCTCATCCAACCATTTTATTTGTTCACCATATGGACAACTTTTAAATTTATGTTTAACATGACATCTTCGTCACCTTAGTTGTTTCAAGTATAATATTAATAAAAAACGATGCAAAGTATCATTATTGTTATTCTTCGATAGGCCATTGTAGGAAAATAAATTTTCCTAGAGAATGAATACTGGAGAACTTATTGCACTAGAAACTCAATTTGACCTAACCGTTGAATTGCTTCCTTGATAGAAGTTGGGTATGTGGATTCGCCGGTAAAAATGGTCGTGTTTAGCCGTAATTGAGCACCGCTAGTAATAGTCTCATATTCATTCTCTCACTTGAGAAATTTATACTCATATGTTTTCCTAAAGTAAGTTTACAATGGAAATACTTTGCATTGTCTTAGGATTACTAATCAAACAAGTTGTAAAATTAAATTTTCTTTTAATTAATCACAACCACTTGCCTCATCAAGCGATTATCTTGCTTTGATCGAGAAGAGCTACATGACTTCATGGACGAAGCTCATTGTATGCTAATCACCATCCGTAATGACTAGATTGTCCTAAACTAGCACCTCACAACTCTTTTGTCTTGAACACCATCATGTGCTCTTTTTTTTCTAGACATATACCTTGCATGTCATTGTTAGTGTAAATGATTTACTAATCTAGACCGTAAATCTGTTTTGGACTTCTTGAATAGTGCTTGTTAAGTTTGCTAAACATTTGTGTTATTTGTGAGCTCGATCTCATTTGATTACCTATATGTGATCTCTACATGCTCTCCTTGCTTTGCTTAACGTGTATACATGTATGCTTGCTGTAGAAACAATTTGTTTCATAATTCAAAACATAGAGCAAAATTCTGCAACTATTCTGTTAAGAAAATATGTCTCAGACGCCGGATCCCTTAGATGTAACTAGACGGATCCCTCAAGTGAAGGATCCGTGGGATCCGGGTGGACAGAAGTTCCTTTTTAGCCTCCTTGCATTAATCCAACATTCTAGACCTTATTGGACTAGTTAAACATGCTACGTTAGGATCACTTAAACTTTTCTTAGGCTCAGTTGATCTCACATTCACTCATGGATGATTTAGGATCACATTCGAAGTATTTTTTGATTTATCATTACTTTAAAACTCACCATATTTCTACTCCAATGTTTACACATTGTTCCTCTCATCTCAAAACACCTAGTTTGATATCTCTCTCAATTTAACAAATTGATTTCAGTCATCCTTACCTCAAAATAGGCCAAAAACTAGTTTTTTAATTTCTTATGATTTTTTTTAAGGAATTTTCCAAATCTCTCTTAAGTCATCATCTGATCTCTAGGATCATTTAACACCACTTGACACTCTCAAAATTCTTAGTGTCATCTTTGATCATCCACTGGTGCTCATAAAGCCCCATCTCTTTCCATAAAAGGCAATCATTAGCTACCATCAATCATTTTCTCTTGATCATCTAAGACCATCTTCATGTAAGACACTTGATAGACTAAGTAACTTAGGATATGTAGGTGCTATACCTTGCTAGAACCCAATCACCTCTTTTTTACCTCATCTGTTAGCCGGATCCCTAGACTTAAGCCAGCCGGATCCCTCTAGTGAGGGAACCGGTGGAACCATGGAACAGTAGGAACTTTATCTCTTTAGATAATCATTTCAAATTTCCTTTTTCCCACACAAGCACTTGTTCAACACTTAGGATTATCTATTTCATATATGTTTATAAATGAGTTGCATTTATATGAGTCTTTACGTGTTCTTCCTTTTTGTTTCATGATTTTATATGAACAATTTATCCATTTGTATAAATGTTTTCCTTTTCTACTAACTCTTTTGGATTCTTGTAGGATGACAATGGTCGATTTCATCATCAAGTCAAGTTGTGCTCATTCGCACATTTTTCCCCCTAATCTTGCATCATCCTAACCACCTTACTCCACTTTTATCACTACTCACCAAGTCATCATGTCTACCACCTCTATTGAGTCATCAACCAAGTCAAAGATTCACCTTGATACCTTTCATCACCTCTACCACAACTTCCATACCTCTAAGTCATAATGATGATTTCTATCATTATCACCGTGTCCAAAGGTCTAGTTCATGAACTACGTGATGAAGTATGTCTCATGTTCTACCACATTCTATTTGTGTCAACCACATCCTACAAGTGTCTCACTACCACTACAATTCATGGTCGCTCAACAATCCTTCACAAACATCTATGTTGTCAATAGCCAAATGAATTTCATAATGAAATGTTTCTCATCCCTAAGAACATTTATTTCTTACCTTGAACAAACCTTACAACCTTTAAACCAACCATGATGATGCAAGTAATAGGATTATTCTCTTTTTGACACTAATCCTTTCTTTGTAGGTTCATATATATATACACTTTGATGTGTATGGGATTCTCGTCTATTTATGGACGAAGTTTTACACTAATTTTTTTTGTAGGTTCTTCTTGACACCCTCGAGCCAGGGGGAGCTTCCGTCGAGCATTTATAAAGTGCATCATATGACTTACTCGTCCAAGGATGAATATAATTTTGCACTAACTTTTTGTTTTGTAGATTTTCAAAACACACTAGGAGAACTTGACGCTCTCAATAAAGGGGAGTTTTTCGTCAAATCAAAAATATTGCAAATTTTGCAATAATTTCGTCTTAGCCTTCCTAAAATACTTGACGCCTTTAACAAGGGGGAGCAACCGTCAAGGGGGAACATGCACACATTCATTCTACAAAATTCCTTTATGTTTCAACAAAAGGGAGATTTCTTTCTCATCATATATTTTTCCTTTTTCTTTTCTTCTTAACACTAACCTTGATGTAGGTTAAGCCTCAAAAATTTGATCCATTGAGCCGTTGGCAATAATGGTTATAATTCAAAGGATCTTTCTATTTTTTGTGTGTGTGATTCTCTAGGTTCCTCTTAAAGGCGAGATCACCACCTTTTGAAGATGTGCAAGCTCAAGGTCATGAGTTGCTAAGCTTCGTCATTAGTGTTTCGTGTTGAAGGTATTTGCGTGGTGTGCCAATTGGAGCAATAAGGTGTTTTCATTTTAACTTCACTAGGGATGATGCAAACTCGCCATTCTTGGGAGAAATTAAGTTTAAAGGACACACCCTTTTTGTTTCGACAAAAGGGGGAGAAGAGTGTAAACGAAGAAGGTAATGTATAAGAAGTACGAACACAAGTAACTTTGACATTTTACGTATCTATTACGTTTACATATATTTTTTCATCATCAAAAAGGGGGAGATTGTTAGTGCAAATATTACGATATTTAATTTATACATTCTCATTTGTTTTGTTGATGACAAACATGTAACTTGTAATACATAACGTAAAATGTATAAGTTATTTGTAATTAGATTTTGTCTCAACATACTCTAAACACCTCTCGACGACTCAAGTCCTTGTATGCTACAACACAGGTTCGCACATGTTTGTTATGTTGCGTTATGATCAAACCCCTAACAAACCATTAAACACGTTTAGTTAAATAGTTTATAAAATACTTAAGTAAACATTAGTAAATGTGTTGGGTAAAACCCATGACCCAAGACCCATACCCATTTGACTTGATGCATTGCATCTATTAGATACATTGTATCTAATGAAATACCCATGGACCAACCCATAACCCATGACCCATGACCCAAAACCCATGGGCAAAAGGGAGCGTCCTACGGATCCCTCCAGAAGGGATCCTTGGGGCAGAACATGGTTTTGGTCTTTTTGACTATAAATAGCAAGCCACTTCTTACCATTTCTTTACACCTTCACACATAGTTTCTCACCACGATTTCTAGGATATTTAGATTGTTGATACAAAAGTTAGGCGTTCCTTATTTAGACTCCGGTTCTCGTATCAATTAGATCTTGATGCTTGAGACCTGCGCACTAAGTAAACAGAAAACACCGTTAGGCTTATCGTGGGATTGTCTCCCACGATTATCCTCTGGCGTGAGAGTAAGTAATCGGTTTTAGGGTTTAGTGGAGAGTTAGGTTTTAAGATCGTACCTTTAATGAGGGCCGAGATGCCCCTTATATACAAACGAAATCCTTGTTGGTTTCGTGTTCCCCAACCTTCGGCGTATCCCGCCTAAGTCGGTCAATCAATACATATCTCATAAATAAGAGATATCCGATATCCAAAACCATAATAACTTTGGGTTTGGGCCTTCGTGAGCCCAAACCATTACCGGGTTAGCCCATTCATACTGGGCTCGGTAGCTAGTATCGTTTATTGGTCGGGTTCATGACCCGAATACAGACTATACGTCATCATAGATCATTATGAAACATGTAAACCACCCTCATCTCATATGATCATAATGCTTCTAACTCTCATTTGTTGTAAGCATACTCCCGAAGTGATCCTCCAAAGCAAGCTTAGAGATCTTGCTTCCTTACCTACTGAAGTGATCACCCATCACAAGATACAAGCACATGAAGATCTTCTACAACAAGTTTGGAAAACTTGTCATCTTCATTCATAGAAGACTAACTACATCATGCTTTGTGTTCTTGATGTTTAGTTTAGGATTTCATATCCATTAGACACATTGTCTTGGATATTGTCTAGTATCATATTCTTGTATGTATGACTAGACTAGATGGTATATATGTTTGTGCCATAAAATACAAGGTTTTTTTATGTTAGGCCAGAAAAAACATAATGGGTATCATAGATGTGTTATATATCTATGACTAGAATAGATGGTTTATGTGTTTGTGCCATAAAACACAAGGTTTGTTATGTTGGGCCACAAAACATAACGGGTGTCATAGATGTGTCAAAGGCATTAGTGAAGAATGCTAAAAGAGTCAAAATGAAGGCATTAGTTAAGGGTGCCGAGTAATCTAACCAAGGGCATTAGTGAAAGGTACCTAAGGTGTACATTCGATATGGTGTGTTTTGATGTACAAGATAGAGTAGTATTGGATCCAAGGATATTGATATCCTTGATGGCGTTGTAATAAGGAGTTGGTCTCCATAGGAGTATAGGTGTTGTGTAGTGTTGGGTAGTAGTTCCTCCATTGTAATGGAACTCGGTACTTAGCCTAGTACCGGATAAAGGGTAGGCGACGTTGTGGTAGGTGTGGCTCACCTTGGTGTGAAAGAACCCGGTGGTTAGCCTAGTACCGGAAAAAGAGTAGGCGACGTTGTGAAGGCTTCTCCGCCATAAGGAGTTGGTGTCGTGTAGTGATTACGAACTCTCGAGTAGGTGACTCGGGGAGTGGAGTAGGGCAAGGAAGGTGTCCTTGTAGCCGAACCACTATAAATCCTCGTGTTGGTTTGTCTATCCTTTTACTTATCGCTTTACTCTTATTCTTGCATTACATTGTTTATTTTATATGTGGTTGATGTCTATGTTTGTGATACATACTTGGTGTTTCATATAGTCATAAACTATATTTAACACTTTACATATTATGACACGCTTGATCAAGAAAAAGCAACCGGACTAATAATGGTAAAACTTGATTTATAATGAACCATTAATCTTGCGGAATCTTATGTGATATCAAGGGGTTGGCCTTACATGCCGTAATGCGTTAAATGCATCCTCGCGTCGAGATTAGCAAATGCAATGGTTTATAATATATTTGATACAACAGTTTTAAGTTTTAAACGGAAACGTATTCACTCCCCCTCTACATTTTCACACGCATCTCAAAGCCTGGACCATGGCCAATCTTGCCATTGGGCTTATTGTAGGCCTAGGATTTGTAATCATTGGGCCTGAGCCTAGTATGTATATAGTGTGTATTGGGCCTCGTAGGCCTGCAATACATGCTATACGTCATCATAAGTTAATATGTGTGTTTAAAGTTTAGTTTGTGTTAGCTTGCCAAAAGCTAATATATATAGTCACATTTACTACTAACACTGTGACTAAATGCCATATATGGTCACACTAAACGTTTTGTCACACATTATATTATTTAATTGTAGCCAAAATCCAGTACATATGGTCACGTAACTTAATATGTGGCCATTGGATGATCAATAGTCAATAAAAATATACGTTTCTTCACTTTAAACACCATATGGTCACACTTATTAACACTTTTAGCCACTTTATGGTTAATTGTATGTGACTAAATACCCAAAACAAACATGCTTTGTGTGACTAAATGTTAGAAAAGGCCACACAAACATAAAATTCATGTGGCCTTTTCTAACATTTAGTCACACAAAGCATCATAGAATAGTGGAATTTTATGATAAAGTTTTTGGTAGATGGTGTTGGTGTGTAACTCCCAGAACATGGTTAGATAATCAATGTCAGCAGAAACAAATACCAAGTCAGCAGAAACAAATACCACTAGGTGGTTACCGGATATCACTTGGAATCGTGTGATCACTTTCCAAAGTAAACTATTCGACCCTAATGCCTGGGTTACACGAATATCTACTTGGGATAAGACCAAATGTAGTTATAGAATTAGGCACAATTCAATAACCCTTTTGCTTATAAGTGTTAATCGTTTTCTGTGTGTCCATCATGCATAATCAGATCTCCTATTTATAGGAGGTTACTCTGAGCTAGTCAAATAGAATTATGAGAATTAATCGGCCCATTAATCGCCTCATAATTATCCCCATTATAGCCATTAGTGGTTACATGACCAATTAAACGTGGTCATTATGCAGTTGTAACTGCCACTTGAATAGGTCAAAGCCCGTTACAAGCAGTACTTTCATCAGTACTTTCGTAGCACTAGCAGTGGAAACACTGCCTACGGTGGAAACTGAGCACTACCAATACAAACCACTATTAGAGTCAGGGTGTTTAGGGAACTTATGGGTGTACACTCCGTACCTCCTAACCCATTACAAGGTGTGAACTAATCCCACAAGTGCACTAAATTTTCCAACAATCCTCCCCAAATTTAGTTCACTTCCTTTGCATGAAAACAAACATTAAACAAAACATGTGCATAAACGAAAATGTCATGAGGATTGAATTTTCATCTTAGTAAATTACACGTTCAAATATTCGAGAATCAGGGTGTTCTAAGAATTGAACTCTTGCACCCATTTGAATACCTGAAGATAAAATACACACAAGTTTTCAAACACTTATCATGTTAGGATCCTTTATTTATTGTGTTATGATGATTCGGGTGGTCTTGGATGATGGAAATACATGTTAGACATTTTAGAGAGAGAAAGTAGAGAGATGGTGTTCTTGGTAGAGAGTTGGTTTAATAAAAATGAAAGGTTAGATTCCAAGCCACACCCCTTCCAAGGATGGAAGGGGTATTTATAGTTACAAGACTACACGACCTCCTGACGGCCTGTGGATCAGGTATACAGTGGGTAAAGACCCGTCCTTCCTCCACGGTGTTGCACTAAACTAAACTTCGCTACATACTAACTAATAAACTACTTAATAACGTAAATAACGACAAGTCTACGAGCTAACTTATGCTAGACTATAATTGGGGTGATCGACACTTTAACATGGAATTTCCAATTCCTAACAATCTCCCCCTAATGGAGGTCACCCCATGAAATACATTTTGCATCCTAGCATTCTATTCTTGACTTAGTTCTTGAGCTCGTAGACTTCAATTCTTCAATTCCGCAATCTTTGTGCTTTTGTAGTGATTCTTCAAAGTCCGCATTGATTTGTACTTTTAGTGGAGGCCTTTAACTGATCCACATCTTTGATGATCTTCGAGCTTTCATTGAGATCATCAGCCACAACAAATCTCTCTGGATCATCCATAGTTGTGTTACCTTCATGTGATGTTGTGACTTTAGGACCGACATGCTCACACTTTCTGGATCATGACATCTTTCCATCAGAGTAGCGGAAGCTTTACTGGTTCATGATATTTGCAGCAGCGTAGCAGAAGCATAGTATAAAAATATCAGAACCAGGTTATGTAGATATGCACCAGTCATGATTTCTTCAATTAAGTGTGGATGCTGTGAGCATGCGGCTTTGGATTAACTCCTCAATTCTGATCAGCTGCAACCGTCCAAATGTACCTGCAAACAACAGTTAGCAATAAAACACATGAAAGTGTCTTTGATCACTTTCGTTGAATTGAGGTACACGGCCCACGGTTCCCCGTTGATCAGTACAAGTACTGCCTGTGATCTGGTATGATTCCGAAGAATCTCCTTGACAGGGTTTCGCAGCTGTTCTAGCCGTTCTTAAACCGGAACGTCTCAAAGAAGACAACACGGAGTGAGTGAACCAGCAAATTGAGATTCATTGATTGATGAAAAATGATTTGAAAAACAATCGCGTATTGCATAGAAGAAAGAGTTTTGCAATACGACGAAGGTTTTATGAGAAAGATCAAATTTCAATCATAAATACCTTTTATATTTGAAAAGAGTACACATTTGAAGTGCTAGATAAAAGAAGAGATTCGCACATCGAACGGTTTTTCCAAAAAGTATTTTTTCAATTAGAGATACTTTTTGTGTTTGAAAACATAAATACACATTCGATGTGCTATAGAAAATAAGATTTGCACATCGAACGGTTTTTCCAAAAGTATTCGTTAATTCCATTCCTGGACCAAGGTTGATTCAAGATTGAATCTCCCCATCGTTTCTATCCAGTTGTCACAAGTTTGATCTTACGAGTAGATCTCACATGTCACCCACCAAGAGCTTGTTTGATGTTGGCTCTAGAAGGATTTCCATCTTCATTGTGAATATTTAACATATCACTCGGACATTCTGGCAATACCACAAGGATAATGCGTAGGACTCTCAATATATACTTACTTTCCACATTATGTGAAACATCAAGTCTTCATTAATTTAGTGTCCTAATGAGATATTGTGTATGATCTCTGTTAGGAATTAGAAATTCCAGGTATTAAAGAGTCGGTCACCTCAAGTATATGTAATCGTTAGAAAGCTCGTAGTCGTAGTTATTTTAAGCTAAGTAGTATTTAGTTAAGTAACACCGTGGAGGACAGACGGGTCTTTACCCACTGTATGCCTGATCCACAGCCCGTTGTGTGTCGTTTTATTGTAAGACTATAAATACTCTCTACCTTTCAAGGTAGAGAGTTGGAGCTCATAATAATATCTTTCACTTTCTCTCACTAAGTTCCCTAAACCTCTAACTTTCTCTCTCTAAAACACTCTTGTACGCCTACTTGTGTTAATGGTTTGATGTGTATGTGAAATCCAATATCTTACAATTGGTATCAAGAGCCATGGTTAGATCATATCTTACATAGCTTTGGATTTCTAGTGGTTTTAGGTGGTTTTTGAGTTTGAAAAAGTTTAGTGGTTTGTGCATCATTTGGTTGATTTCTAGTGTTAAAGTTTGGATTTTGATAGTACTTTTGTGTTTAGAATCATCTCAAGTGTTTAGGTTTTGATTTAGAAGGTTTGAATCATAGTGGTTGGGTTGTTTTTGGATTGAAAAGTGGTGTTTATGTGTTTTTCATGCTAGCAACTTGAGCCACGGAAAAGCTTTCTTGGTAGCGACTTGCTTTACAATTTGGTAGCGAGTTGTAGTTGAAATCCGTAGCGAGTTAGGGTTAGCGACTTGTCTAGTGAGACAAGCCGACAAACAGTACAGTTAGTGGATTCTCCACTACGAGTAGCGACTTGGTTTAAGTTAGCGACTTGTACTTTATATTGTTAGCGAGTTGGTACCTAGCGAGTTGCTATTTAGCGACTTGGTGCTTAGCGAATCGCTGCCAAAATTTTGTTAACGACTTGGTTTGTAGCGAGTTGTTATATAGCGACTTGGAACTCTAGCGACTTAGCACTTAGCGACTTGGTTCACTGTGTTGTCCTAGCGACTTGGGTGATTTCTTTTAAATATGGTTTTCTCTTGATTCAGTAAAATCCCGTGAAAGAATCTATTTTACGATTTAATCATAGAGTTTTAAAATCCCGTTTAATCTGTTAACATGTCTTCCAACGTTCCTACAATCATTTCCACTGTTGCCGAGGACGTTCAAGCAGCTGGCTCAGACACTCGTCCACCGATGCTTGACAGAACTGACTACGACTCTTGGGCTCAACGAATCAGATTGTACTGTCTTGGAAAAGAAAATGGGGTTAACATTCTCAAATCCATTGATGAAGGACCTTACCGAGTTGAAACTACTAGAGATGTACTTGATACTGCTGAAGATGGAACTTTGATTTACGGAATGGACAGACCAAAGATGTATGATGAGCTTGACGATAAGGAGAAAAAGAGATTCGATGCAGATATCCGAGCCTCCAACATTATACTGCAGGGTCTACCAAAGGACATCTACAAGCTTATCAATCACAACACCGAGGCAAAAGCTGTATGGGATAATGTCAAGATGCTTCTTTCTGGTTCTGAGCTAACTGTTGAAGATCGAGAATCACAGTTGTATGATGAATTTGAGCACTTCAAGATGAAACCAGATGAAAGTGTCTATGAGTACTATGTGAGATTTCATAAGCTGGTGAATGACATGAGGAACATCAGAATGACTATGCCTAACATTCAGCTAAACTCAAAATTTGTAAACAACATGAATCCCGAATGGCACAAATTTGTTAATTCTGTGAAGCTCACTAAAGGATTGAAGAATACGAATTATGAGCAACTCTATGCCTTCCTTCTTCAAAATGAGAGGCATGCCATGTTTGAAAAGAGGATTCTAGATCTGTTCAAAGCTCAGGGAGAAGCAAGTTCAACAAATGACTCAACTGCCTTCTACTCAAACATCGGAATCACAACCAAAGCCTCACAAGTCATACTCATGGGTAATGGTAATCACAAACTCATTCCTGATCCCATGTTCAAACAAGCTGATGCTGATGCACACGTGGGAAACTTCATTAATCAACTAGCTCTTCTGATTAGTCAAAACATGAACTCTCTTCCACACACCAACAATAATCTCAGAACTGCTTCAATCCACATAATCAAGCCACTGTCAGAGATGGGAAGGTTATGGTGCAGCCAGTTCAAGAACGACAGTACGAACAAGCAAGAGGTGGAGCTGGTAGAGGTTATGTTGGTAATCAGAATCGAGGAAGGAATGGAAATCAAGGTCAAGCTAAGCCGATCAAATGCTATAACTGTGGTGGTGAGGGACACATTGCAAGGAACTGCACATCTCCAAAGCGTCCACAGAATGATGATTACTTCAGAGATAAGATGCTGCTTGTACAAGCTCAGGATAATGGTGCTGCTTTGGATGAAGAGGAGTTGTTGTTTCTTGCTGAGGGCAATGCCAAGACCTATGATGCAAATGTGGATGAGCAGCCAATTCAGGAGATAGGTCACAATCATCAGAATGCCTTTCAAGTCGCTGACTGTGATGCATACGACTCTGATGTGGATGATGGACCTACTGCACACACAATCTTTATGGCTAGCATTTCTCCAATGGTTTCTCCCAAGGTCTCATGTTCACCACAAGCTGGCCCATCCAAAGACAAACTCATCTCAGAGGTATTAAAACTATACGATAATGTTGATATGCAAAAGATGCATGACAAAGTACAATCAACTGAAACTATTGAATCAAATATTGAAAATATGGGTAATATCAATGTTGTCCCATATGATCAATATGTGAAACAAAGTAATAGTGAGGCTGTACCAAGTAATGTATCTTCCGCAGTCAATAATGACTATGTCTTTGATGAAATCACTGCATATGCTCCTGATGATTCTATTGCCTCTGAACTAAATGCCTATAAAGAACGTGTTGCGATTTATGAACAACGTGCAAAATTTGAGTTGACCACCCGTGAGCAGGAAATGGATGACCAAATGCGTACAACTATTAGAAAAAGTAGGTTTAGAGAAGAAGTATTAAAACAAGAGTTAAACTCCTTACAAGAAAAGCTTTCTAAAACGGCTAAGCAAAAGCAAGAACTTCAAGAAAATATTAAAATGCTTAAGCAAGAATTCAGTGCTAAGGAATCAAAACTTTTAAATGATTTTTCTAATCTAAAAACCTTGAAAAACAAGCTTGAAAATAAGTTGTACGTACAAGGAAATACCATTCAGACTGCTCACTTAATCACTAAGCATAGAGTCTTAAGCAATAAGCATAGCATTCCCCTTGTTGAGGAACCAAATCCAAAGGTCATTAAAAAGGCTAGAAATGCTCATAAGGTTCTTTATGATGGCAATGAAATCCTTAAACCTAGACAAAAACCTAGTTGCGTTGAGTGCACTGAGGAAGATAAGAAATCAGATGAAGTCACTAGGGAAAAGATGAACAAGAAATTAGATGATCCTAAATGTAAAGAGAAGAAAATAAAGATCACACCCCATGATTACAAGAAGGAAAACAGGATTTCCTTGAACAAGTTTAAGCCTCAGACATTGTTGACTCCCGAACAAGTTTTCTGGAAAATGGATTTAGATAAGCAGAAAGCTGAAAATATTGTTGAAACAAACCCTCCCCTTTGGAAAATGCCTAGAGCGACTGTGTATCCTCCTAATACACCAATGCATCTTGTTCCTAGAACAATTGCCACTAAAAGCAAGACCTTAATTAGTCAATATGTTATCTTTCAACTATTTGTTGATTTTGAGAAAACTTGTAAGAAAAGGATCACACCCACTGGTATAACTGAAGGAGAAAGGGGTTTTGAGCAAACAAAAGAATGTTATTTAACTGAAGTCATGCCTTTCTTTAAACTGCTAAAAGATCATTTTGAAAGTCTTAAAAAGGGAATGAACTTAGACATTAAAGAAATGGAAAAGGAGTTTGATGCAATGATAGTTGAGGTTAGTGACTATGAGCGAGCACTAAAATATAATGAAATTGAGAGAAAGAACTTGCATACATTAAATGAGACTCTTATTACTGAATGTGTTGCTCAAGATATGTTTTTCACTGCTACAAATTGTTCTATTAATGCTTCCCAATTTCATGAACTATCTGTTGCCCTGAAAGTCTCCCATGATCGTGTCATTGAGCTTGAAAAAACTAATTCTGAACTAAATGAGAAAATTGAACTGGATGATCACGACAATTTGGTTAAACATTTTTCTAAACTAGAAGTTGAGCATTTTAATTTACAACTAAAATATCAACATCTTAAAGAAAATGTCAAAACTTCAAATATCAAGACATCCTCAGATGCTCCAGAGTTTGATGCAGTTTTTCAAATTAACAAACGTGATGAATAGATTCAAGCTCATTGCAACACGATCAGAAAGTTGAAAGCCCAAATCTCTCAATTAAAGGGTCAAACGAACAATATGACAGGATCCCAAATGCCTCCTCCTTTAGATTCTCAGAATTCTCAAACGTTTCATCTTCAAAACTTAGTAAATGCATTACAAAAGGAAAACGAAAGTTTTCTAGAAGAAAATAAAAAGGTTAAACGTCATTTCAATGAGTTATTTGAATCTTTAAAGGTCACTCGTAACAAAAATAACGAAACGGTAGCCTCGTTACAAAAAGAAATTGAGAATCTAAAGAGTCAGGTAAAAGGGAAGATGCCAATGACCAATGGGGAGAATGGTGTATCAAAGGTACATGTCTGTAATAAATATGCTTTGTCTGTGAAATATGTTCCTCCTCATCTTAGGAATAACAAACTTGCTATTCAAACATATTTCTCACATCTTAAGGACAGCCTAGAATGTCTCCGTGAGATTGTAGAAGAGGATAAGTTAGAAAAACCAGATGATAATGCAATTGGCCATGCATGCCTATATGCCAAACGATCTCAAGAACTTCTAGAATGCCTAATTACAATATGCCCTAAATCCTTAGGTGAGCAAGTCAATCCCTTGATACCGTGCTCTATGCCTAGTGCCAAGCATGCAAGTCATTCAAAGACAAATGTTATGAAGGTGAACCCTAATGTGCCTTCAAGCAGTTCAGATTCCAAATCTGTTAGTGCTAAGAATGTGAACTCGAGTGTGCCCTCTAGGTGTTCAAATCCCAACAAATCAAGCGTTAAAAAAGTTAATCTTAATGTTCCCACATGTAGTTCAGATCTCAACACATCTAAACAGGTGAAGCAAATAGTAGCAAAACCAACTAATGTTCCCATTCCCTCTACATGAGTAATCAGTGACATTAAAGCAAGCATGCCAAAGTCTCAAGACAATACAAGGAATGATAGGACCTCGCAAGTTAAGAATGTACATTGGAAGAGAGTAGAAGACCAACCTAGGAACTTTAAGTTTGAGCCGAATAAAACGAATCGTGTTGATTCTAGTATTAGCCATAGGCGTATTGTAATTAATTCGAATTCTGATACTATTTGCAAACCTTGTATTGATGTCTGCTCGAATTCTGTTTCTAATCATGAATGTGGTGTTAATGCTTTGCCTAATGATGTTAATTGTCTAGTTAATATTGTTAATGCTAATTATCATGCTAAGAAGGCAAAAAGGCAAAGGAGAAAGAAAGTTAGAAAACAGTGGAAACCCACAGGAAGAACATTTAGTAAGTTAGGCTATCATTGGATACATGTTGGTCATAAGACTAATCAGACAATGCCCACTAGAAAATGGATGCCTACTAGTAGAACTATTCCCTTAAGAAGTGGGCACACTTTGAATAGGGCTAATACAGACACTAGTACTACATCTATTCATAATGATTCCATTGCCTTAATTTCTGATATGAATGCTTCTATTTCTGATGTGGGTGTTCCAACCATTGTTACTAACCAAATGGAACCCATTCTTGCATGGGGATCCCAATTATCCAGTTATCCACTCTTGTCTGTGTTCAACTGCAGATCGTTCAAATCGTTCTGTGGTACCTGGACTCAGGCTGTTCCAAGCATATGACTGGCGACCGGTCACGGCTGATGAACTTCGTGAGTAAATTCATCGGGACAGTTAGATTCGGAAATGATCATTTCGGTGCAATTATGGGTTATGGTGATTATGTTGTTGGTGATAGTGTTATTTCTAGAATATACTATGTGGAAGGTCTTGGTCATAATCTGTTCTCTGTTGGTCAATTCTGTGATTCTGATCTAGAAGTAGCCTTCAGAAAACATATTTGTTTTGTAAGAGAACTTGATGGTAAGGAACTGTTAAGAGGAACTCGTGGTTCAAATCTATACACCATCTCTATCGATGATATGATGAAGTCTTCTCCAATTTGCTTGTTGTCAAAGGCTTCGAAAACAAAGTCATGGTTATGGCATCGTCGTCTCAATCACTTGAACTTCGGCACCATCAATGATCTCTCCAGAAAGGACTTAGTTGTAGGTTTACCTAGACTAAAGTATGAAAAATATCATCTTTGTTCAGCATGCCAATTGGGAAAAAGCAAAAAGTATACCCATAAACCCAAACCTACAAACTCAATTACCGAAGTTCCTCATACCCTTCATATGGATTTATGTGGACCAATGAGAGTGCAGAATATCTTTGGGAAGAAATATGTGTTAGTTGTGGTTGATGATTACTCTAGATTCACCTGGGTCAAGTTCTTGAGGACAAAGGATGAAACTCCCGATATCATCATCAAACTCATCAAACAGCTGCAGGTTCGACTTAACAAAACCGTCAGAATTATCCGAACAGACAATGGTACTGAGTTTGTTAACAAACAACTTAGTGAATTTTATGAAAGCATTGGAATCAGCCATCAAAGAAGCGTTCCACGAACTCCTCAACAGAACGGTGTAGTTGAAAGACGAAATCGAACTCTTGTGGAAGCCGCTAGAACAATGTTGATTTACTCAAAGGTTCCAATGTTTCTCTAGGCTGAAGCTATTGCCACTGCATGCTACACACAAAATCGTTCCCTGATTCCCACTGTTCATGGAAAAACTCCATATGAACTGGTCCACAACAGAAAACCTAATCTCTCTTTCCTTCGTGTGTTTGGTGCACTGTGTTATCCAACTAATGAGGGTCAAGACTTAGGCAAACTGAGAGCTAAAGCAGACATTGGAGTTTTTGTAGGGTATGCACCAAACAAAAAGGGATACCGAATCTACAACAAAAGAACCCGAAATATCATGGAAACAATTCACGTTACATTTGATGAGCTGACCGGTCAAATGGCTCCTGGACAATCCAGTTCAGGACCCGCACTTCAAAACAGTCCCATTGGTTCATTCCTTGTTCCAAACTCTTCTCAAGAAACTCCATATGTACCTCCATCTGAAGATGATTTAAAGAAATTGTTTGATCCTATGTTTGATGAACATTATGAGCCAAGTGCTAATGAACTGATGACTCCCTCAGCAGAGGCTGCTCATATTCTTGTGAATGAAGTCAATCCTTCAGAACATCAGTATGTCAAGAAGCGCTTGCTGCTGATCCTTCAGTCTCATCAACAAATCATCATTCTTCAAATGTACATCATGGAACAGTTTCTGGCATCATTGATGAAGTTAATCCCTTTGCTACTCCTAAAGATGCTCCATTTGAGAACATATTTGCTCCTGAATCTTCATCAGAACCATCTTTTTCAGAAGACATCAACTTTGCTACTTCAGTCCCCCAACCACTGCCACATGAACACCTCAGAAAATGGACTCATGATCATCCATTAGATAACATCATTGGAAATCCTTCTCGTCCAGTATCAACACGGAAACAACTTGCAACTGATGCTTTGTGGTGCTTCTTCAACTCCGTACTCTCTAAGATCGAACCAAAAGATGTCAAAACCGCCATGAATGAAGATAGCTGGTTCAATGCCATGCAAGAAGAAATTCATGAGTTTGATCGACTTGACGTATGGGAGTTAGTACCTGCTCCAGATTTTGCTATGATTATTGCTCTAAAATGGATCTTCAAAGTGAAACTTGATGAGCATGGTGATGTGTTGAAGAACAAGGCTCGATTAGTTGCTAAAGGATACCGTCAAGAGGAGGGTATAGACTTTGAAGAATCTTTTGCTCCTATTGCTCGAATCGAGGCAATCAGAATCTTTTTGGCTAATGCTACTAGTAAGAACATGGTAGTCTATCAGATGGACGTGAAGACGACATTCCTGAACGGAGATCTTAAAGAAGTCGTCTATGTCAGCCAACCTGAAGGCTTTGTAAATCCAGAGCATCCTACCCACGTTTATCGTCTGAAAAAAGCTCTGTACGGTTTAAAGCAAGCTCCAAGGGCATGGTATGGTGCGCTATCAAAGTTTCTTCTATCTACCGGATTCAGCAAAGGAGTAGTTGATCCAACATTGTTCACAAGGAAGTCAGGCAAACATTTAATCCATGTTCAAATTTATGTTGATGATATCATCTTTGCCTCGACTGACCCTAATGAGTGTGACCGTTTTTCAAATGAAATGAGTTCAAAATTTCAAATGTCAATGATGGGACAAATGTCATTTTTCTTGGGATTACAAATTTCACAAAGTCCCGGAGGCATTTTCATAAATCAATCTAAATATGCAACTGAGATCTTAAAGAAATTTGGATTGGATTCAAGTGACCCTGTTGACACTCCCATGATTGATCGAACCAAACTAGATGAGGACCACTCAGGGATCATGATTGACCAAACGAAATATCGTAGTATGATTGGATCCCTGATGTACCTCACAGCTAGTAGACCAGACATCTTGTTCGCTGTTTGCATGTGTGCTAGATACCAGGCTAAGCCTACTAAAAAGAACCTTGAAGCAGTTAAACGGGTCTTTCGGTATCTCCAAGGAACCATCAATATGGGACTTTGGTACCCGAAGGACACCGGTATGTCACTAACAGCCTATGCAGATGCTGATAATGCAGGATGTCAAGATACTCGTCGAAGTACGTCTGGAGGTGCTCAGTTTTTGGGTTACAAGCTTGTGAGCTGGTCTTCAAAGAAGCAAATGAGTACTTCTATTTCCTCTACAGAGGCAGAATACATAGCCATGTCATCGTGTTGTGCTCAAATCCTTTGGATGAGATCTCAATTAACTGACTATGGCTTTGTATTTAACAAAATCCCTCTGTACTGTGATAATAAAAGTGCTATTGCTCTTTCATGCAATAACGTTCAACACTCAAGAGCTAAACATATCGACATTCGACATTATTTCAACAGGGAACAAGTGGAAAAAGGTATGGTGGAACTCTATTTTGTGAGGTCTGAATACCAGTTAGCAGACATCTTCACCAAAGCTCTTCCAAGAGAACGTTTTGAGTTTATTCTTCCACGTCTTGGCTTGAAAAGCCTTCAACCAGATACACTCAAACGTCTTCAGGAGGAAGACGAGGAGTAAAGGTCTATGCTCATCTATCTCTTGTATATATTTATTCGAAAAATAAAATACAAAATTATAAAACCTTCAAAAATCAAATAGAAAAATATAAAACTTTCAAAATCCATAAAAATTTGAAAAAATTCGAAAAATCTTCAAAAAATAGTCATTTTGTCATGTTTTTCTCGATTCGATAATATCTACGGTCTTTGTGTTGTCATTCAAAGAATGACACGGGACTTTAGATATTGTTCGAATTTTTTATTTAAAAAATATATATATATATATATATATATATATATATATATATATATATATATATATATATATATATATATATATATATATATATATATATATATATATATATATATATATATATATATATATATTTGGGAGAAAGAGAATAAAATGGTTTATTGTCATTTCAGGCAGTAACCCGCTCTTCAAAGAAAGAACATAGCCATACTTTATCATGTTTTCAAAATTCCGTGCTCTGATTCTATAAACATTTATCTGCTGAAAACTAATTGCTTTGAAAAATAACTCAGTCTCTATTTTTGATAATCATCTGGACTTATTTGTCAATACATCAATCTCTCAATCAACAACCTATGTCATTGATTGAGGGGGAGAATGATTTCAATTAAATTAAAAAGTTGTTTGGCATTCAATTGTTTTCAAAAGATATACATGCATGTTTTATCAATGGAGTTTAAAGTTTTAAAATCCGATCCTTATCAGTTAAAACGTTTGGCATAATCAAGTCACAATTCTCCTTAAAAGCTTTCAAAATCAATTTAAATCTATAAGAGATCACAAATCTCAAATGATTTGATAATTGTGATCGGGAGAGAATGTGTGATCTAAATTGGATTTAAACTGATAATTCGGTAAATAGTTTTATAAGGATGTACATGCTCTCCTTCCCACATGTGACAAACGATTTCAAATTTTCCATGCACATGTTGAGGGGGAGCATCTATCTTAAACCTATGATTTGAATCGTGATCTCTTATCTCAATGTGCAGGTTCCCTCTAGTATGTGCAAAACTCTTTTCAAATCTCGAAGCACATATTGAGGGGGAGCAAAATCATGAAAACCTCATCCTTCCCCAAAATGCTTTATCTACTTGATTCGATTAGGGAGGTGATGTTGATATTTTTTGAAATTGCTAATCAAAGAAGTTAATTCTTCCTCTTGCCTCCGTGTGCAAAACGATTTCAAACATTTGATGCACATGTTGAGGGGGAGCACTTGTTCCAAAAAATATCAAAAACAACTCAGGTACAAAATGTTTTGATACTATATCACAAGTATCTGGATTGATTCTCAAATGGTTTTCAATTGGTTCAAATGGCAGATGAACAATACCAAATAGACCGACCAACTTTACTTTATGTACGGGGATATAAGGATGATAAGGTTAGGTATTTGTTCCCATGATCCGCCAGAACCGGAGGGATCTACCCAGGGACTATCCACTAGTAAGTGTAGAGTTCTTAGGTATGATGATAAAAGGAGAAAAAATGAGATATGGGAAGAGTGCGGACTGAGACTGAGCTAGTACTGGAATAAACACAACAAGGTTCTAGCTATGAAGTATCGGTAAGCACTGAAGTGGTTGAAGAATTAAAAAGAATTAAATGAAAAAAGGGTGAAAACAAATAGCCCTCCATATATTCAACTTTAGGGCAGAAACCGGGTTCAATTCATATGCTACTGATGGTAACATCGGTATTGAAGACAAGACGTCATGGACCCAGTGACGCACTGCACTTCAACTTTCCAAAACCACTCAAGTTCCTCTTAAAAGGACTTGTTTCATTCTCACGGGGAACCGACATTATCTATCGAATTTCTCTTAGAGATTGTTGATATTGAAGAAGGAGACCCTCTCCCTAGTCTCCGGCACAGGATCCAAATATGCACATATTGAGTCTAAAGCCACGAGATCTTCAATAAATCTCATTAGGACACTTTCAATGAAGACTCTCTGTTTCACACAATGTGGAAAGAGAGATTATATCTTGAGTCCTACGCATTATCCTTGTGGTATTGCCAGAGCATCTGAGTGATATGCAAACATAATCACAATGAAGATGGAAAGCCATCTGGAGCCAACATCAAACAAGCTCCTGGTGGGTGGCATGTGAGATCTATTCAATAGATCAACCATGTGACAACTGAACAGAAACAATGGGGCGATTCAATCTTTTGAATCAATCCTGGTTCAGGTTATGGATTGACGGATACCTTTGAAAAACCGGTCATTGTGCTTAAAAACTCTTTTCTTTAGCACATTGACCGTGTTCGAATATTTCAAATCAAAAGGTGTTTTATGATTGATAATTGATTTTCATTAAAACCTTCGTTGTATTGCAAAAACAATTTCTATTGAGCAACACACGATTGTCTTTCAAAATCTCCTTTCATCAATCAGTGAATTTCTATTCGCTGGTTCACTCACTCCGTGTTGTCTTCTTTGAGATGTTCCAGTTTGAGAACAGCTAGAGCAGCTGCGAAACCCTGTCAAGGAAATTCTTTGGAATTATACCTGATCACATGCAGTACTTGTACTGATCAACGGGGAACCGTGGGCCGTGTACCTCAATTCAACGAAAGTGATCAAAGACACTTTCGTGGGCTTTATTGCTAACTGTTTTATGCAGGTACACCCGACGTTTGCAACTGATCAGAATGAAGCGGTCAATCCATAGCCGCATGCTCACACTACACATTCATCTCAAAAGAAATCATGATAAGTGCATAAATGACTCTGATATGTTCACTCCATGCTTCTGCTACGCTGTTGCCAATATCATGAATCAACGAAAGCTTCGTTACTCTGATGAGAAGATATCATGATCCAGAATGTGAGCATGTCGGTCCGAAAGTCACAACATCACATAATACCAACACCACAATGGATGTCTCAGAGATTTTTATTAGTTGATGATCTCAAAAGCTGGCTTAAAATTATTATCACGTGGATCAATTAAAGACCTCCACTTGGATTAACCAAACATGCAATGCGAAGAATCATTGTCTAAGAGCTTCGGAGCAAAGTGCTACATCAAGAATGCAAGAACAATTGTTAATGTTATATCTGTTTGTATTCAATGTAATTCTAGTATATGTTTGAGGTGACCTCCCTTAGGGGGAGATTGTTAGGAATTAGAAATTCCAGGTATTAAAGAGTCGGTCAACTCAAGTATATGTAATCGTTAGAAAGCTCGTAGTCGTAGTTATTTTAAGCTAAGTAGTATTTAGTTAAGTAACACCGTGGAGGACGGATGGGTCTTTACCCACTGTATGCCTGATCCACAGCCCGTTGTGTGGCGTTTTATTGTAAGACTATAAATACTCTCTACCTTTCAAGGTAGAGAGTTGGAGCTCATAATAATATCTTTCACTTTCTCTCACTAAGTTCCCTAAACCTCTAACTTTCTCTCTCTAAAACACTCTTGTACGCCTATTTGTGTTAATGGTTTGATGTGTATGTGAAATCCAATATCTTACAATCTCTTGGCTCTAGACTCAATTGTGCACATTTTGGTTCCTATGCCGGAGACTAGAGAGAGGGTCTCCTTCTTCAATATCAACAATCTCTAAGAGAAAGTCGATAGATAATGTTGGTTCCCCGTGAGAATGAAACAAGCCCTTTTAAGAGGAACTTGAGTAGCTTGGGAAGTTTAGTGTAGTGCGTCACTGGTTCCATGACGTCTTGTCTTCAATACCAGTGTTACCTTAGTAACAACCAGTAGCATATGTATTGAACCCGGTTTCTGCCCTAAGGTTGAATTATTGGAGGGCTATTTCTTTTCACCCTTTTTCACATTTATTTCTTTTTCATTCTTCAACCCCTTCAGTGCTTACCGAGACTTCATTACTAGAACCTTGTTGGGTTTATTCCAGTTCTAGCTCTATCTCAGTCGGCACTCTTCCCATATTCTCATTTTTCTCCTTTTTTCAATATACCTAAGGACTCTACACTATCTAGTGGATTGTCCCTGGGTAGATCCCTCCGGCTCTGGCGGGATCGTGGGAACGAATACCTAACCTAACCATCCTTATAACTCCATGCATAAAGTAAAATGGTCGGTCTTTTGGTAAAGTTAATTCCTTCTCAAAACCAATTGAAAAATCATTTGGAAAAACAATCAAGGTACTTTTGATACGAGATCAAAGCATTTTGTACCTTAATAGTTTTGATCATTTAGAAAACCTCCCCCTCAACATGTGCATATGATTTTGAAATTGTTTAGCACATGGAGGCAAGAGGACTTTGAAATATTTTCTTTGATCATAATTTTCATAGAAAAAGCCATTTGATTTTCTTGGTAAAATTCTCCCCCTCAATATGTGCATAGGATATTTGAAATCATTTTATCACATAGAGGAAAGAGTTCTTTTGAAGCACATCCACGATTACAAAAACCATTAAGAAACCATTCGCTCCCCCTCAATATGTGCATCAATATATGAAAAAGTTTAGCACATATTAGAGAGAGCCAACATATTGAATCAAATGATCACCTTTTATCAAATTTCATATTAAATCACAAATTCTCCCCCGATCCAAAATATCAAACCCTTTGAGATTTTGGATCCCAAGTGATTTAATAAGGTTTAGAAAACATGGGAGAAAATGCGCCTGGTTTAAATACTCTTTTGGTTTTTGGTTAAATGCTCCTCCTCAACATGTGAATTGTATATTTGAAATCGTTTGGCACATGGAGGCAGGAGTGTTTTGAAACAATTACCCTTTAAAACCTGATTTGAGATTTAAATCACGATCTTTCCCCCGATCAAAAATTTCAAACCAATTGAGATTTTGGATCCCGATTGATTTAAATCATTTAGAAAATTTTGGGGAAAGACGTGGCAACATTTAATATTGAAAAATGACTGATAAGGATCAATTTAAGACATTAAAGATTGTTAGTGTCAGGTATGATTGTTTTAAGAGATTTTTAAGTAAAATAAAATAATTTCACAATCAAACAAGAACAGAAAAAATTTCATTTTGACAGATCTTTGAGTTTTAAATAAAATCATACCATGACATAACATTAAATCTTTAGATCACCACATTATAACGTACAAACGGACCTTTATGAAGAAATATCGTTTGAAAATATTTAATTTGAAATCACTAAAGATTTGATAAAATAAAGTCCGGTTGATTTCAAAACTTTGAATCTCATTTATTTTCAAAACAATATTTTTCCATTTTCAAAACAATATTATTTAAAAATTGTTTAAAAATGGTATAATTCACTACTTGTCCTGTACAAAGATACGTTAGGTGGTTGAGAAGCTTATGTTGTTGCTGTAGGGCTTGGAAGAAAACCGTCTGCAGATGCAGTGAGACTTCTTACGTTGCATTTTAATGCCAACTGAGGTCAAATTAAGCTCCGTTTCTTCATTTGCTGATGAAGAAAACCATCTGCTGATGCAGTGAGACCTCTTACGTTGCATTTTTCCATGCCAACTCTCCATAGAAGTCCAATTAAGCTCCGTTTCTTCATTTGTCAACCCAAGATATAGTTACCCTTTCCTTTCGGCATCCAATCATCTTCAATTGTGGGATCCGGATCGGGAACATTCTTATATACCATGATATCTGCATACGTTAGTGGACAGATATATGGTGGTCGACAATACCCAAACAGCAATCGACTAATAAAATTCAATCCAACATATCAATCATATCATAAAAGGTATGGGAATAATATGTATATCAAACTCTAATAATCTAATCCTAACATTCATATCCTAAATTCCTAGTCCTTCGACATAGGCAAATATCATTTTTAATTAAGCACGTAGGATAATTAAGAAAGTCCGTTAGATGATATAAATTTGAAAACATTCTCCCCCTCAATCAATGACTCATTTTATGAAAAGATTAAAAGCGCTGAAGTCATTGATTGAGTTTTCAATTTTTATGGAAACACTGATACTGATTGATTTTCAAGCAACTCATTTTCCACCATTTTTGAATACAACAAATATTTGTCTGAAGAATTTTAGACGGAAAAACATTTGTGTAGGAACAGTAGTCCTTCGACATACTTTCCTCATTTTTGTTTTTAGGATAAGTGCACGAAATATATGAAAAATTAGTTTAGCGCAACACTTTCCTTTCTTTTGAAAAACGGGTTGCTATCTGAAATAATAGCAAGCCATGGTTAAGCACGGGTTACAGTATGAAGTAACTGCAAGCCATGTTTTGAGACATGTTAAGAAAGAAATATTTACACCTCCTGCTCGAACTTCATCTAAAGTCCCGTGCCATTATTGAATGACATTTCTAAGACCGCAGATGTTATCGATACCAGAAGACATGTCATGAGAAAAACATATTTTTGGTATTTTTAGAATTTTCTGATTTTTATGGGTTTTTGAAGGTTTTATATTTTTCTATTTTCTTTTTGATGGTTTTGTATTTTTGTATTTTGTTTTTTCTGAAAAATATATACAAAGATAGAATAGATGATATAGTTTAAGAAGATGATGATACGAGTACCGAGATAAGGATATCGAGCAGCACGTCGTAGAAGATAGAATTCGTCATCTCTTAAACTTCCACCACCAAAGCTTCCGAGGCTCTTGCATTGAATAAAGAAATTGAACCATCTGAAAGTGAGACTTTGACAGCTTCCCCCCAAACCAAAAATCCTTTAGCTGAGCAGATTCAAAGCTTTCTTTCAAGCTTCCCTTAGCCAGGTGCACAAAGAAGCACACCATTATCATCGAACTTGCTGCTCCTTTTAAGAATAATCATTGTGATTCTTCGTTCGAGGTTATATCATCCAAAAGAAGAATAGCAATGTTTCATCCCACACTTAAATAACTCTTCTCAAATTTCATTACCACTGAAGTCAGAAGCAATCCATTCCAAAAGGTGTCAAGAAACCACTTCCCCCACGTAGTTGAATTGATGCAGTCAGTCTCTTAGACTAGAGCTCACGAACCCGAATACACATATACCCGAAGACAGAGAAACTTATACCATCGAAGTAGCAGATTAAGTCCGATAGCCAAAGAATAACCCCGATGTATACTTTTCTCTCCCCCTGAAGAAAGTGTATGAAGCTCAAGAACCCAAAGTACCCGAATGCCCAAAGAGAGAATAACTGATAACACTGAAGTAGCATGCTGAATCACTGATTGTCTCTGCGGATGACTATCTCTGCGGAAGTCAATCTCCGGAATAAGTGATTATATCTCTGAATCACTGATTAAGCTCTCAAGTGAGACAACTGAGCTCCCCCAATGTACACAATTCTCTCTCCCCTGATGATTGCGATAATCATCGAAATCATCACACACTTGTGTACCTCTTTTTATCTTCATAAACTTTCTCTACCATCACTTCCCCCACGTCATTGGAATAATAACACTAAAAGCCTTGATGAGTAAAACCTTGAGTTTCTCTGCGGTCATGACATTTGTCTTCCCGGGATATCTTCAATCACTTAGAATAATTAAGTTCATCAAGTTTACTTGCTTTGTGTTTAGATGTGAGTCTCCTTCTCCCTTGCTGGTTTTGACACTTCAGAATCATCAACTCATTGTAAGCCCAGATATGTGAAATCTTATGAGAAGAACACTTGAAGACTTGTAAGAATCAACTTGCTGAATAACAGTATGAGCAAGTCTAATTGGGGATTAAATCAGACATTTCACTCTCCCCCAATTAGTGCTCTCCCCTAAACCGACAATCTTTTAATAAATTCCCAGAGTAAGAAGAAGTCTTTTGATAATCAAATGCAACTCGTCTTTTAGTCTTCTAACATACAGCAGAAAATGTAGAACAGACTGTAGACTCGACCTTCTTCAAGATTGTCCAGTTGGGGAATAGAAAGTCAACATCTTCAGCTCACCAAATGCATTCCCGTTAACATACAAATAGCAAATCCCCTTAACTCAAATCCCTCCCAATCAAACAAGAACAGAAAGACGTTCATCAAGGAAATCCGCCTCGCAACTTGAAGCACTTTGTCATTAATCAAAATCAGCCCATCTGAAGATGTCAACCAACGGATCTTAGAAGAAACTCCATGTAATGATGACCCGATAAGAAGAAGATTGGTTCTTACATGAGTTAGGAGCCGTTTAACAATTTAATCTCAGAAATCAATCAACCATGCAGTAAATTCACACTTCTTCTCCCCTTCAAGAATTGCATACGGAGTTGCAATTCTTGATTGAATAAGTGAATATCTTCAACGAATGTAGTCTATTCACATTTCTCCCCCGCAAAATTAGCACATGATGTCGCCATCCTTATAGTTGAGCAAGTGGAATAAGAAAAACAAACAACAGTAGCCCGGTTCACTTGATAATTGAAATCGCATGGAAAAAGCATGAAGCATGTTGATGAGAATGGTCATAATTGATAAGATTTCTCTTCTTCAGAATATAAAGCGCAATGAAGCGTACACTTTTCTTTTCTTTGGAGAATGAGGCATGAACTGTTGTGTTCATACGTCATAAGAAGATTTCTCTTCTTCGGAAGATAATGCGCACTGAAACGTACACATTTCTTTTCTTTGGAGTACGAGGCCTGAACTGATGTGAATAGACGTCATAATCTCTCTCTTTTCATCATCTCTTGGCAAAACTTGTAATCAACCCCATTATCATTCAGTAGGCTCTTTTTTGTGACAGCATATGGAGAAAACCCAATATGATGAATTTGACCCTGAAGTAAACTAACCCGAACTCGTGACTTAAACTTGCACATATGTAACAAAGAGCGGTGCCGAGAATTCATGCTCCATTGAATCTCTAAGTACACTATACTATTCAACCAACCAAACATCAAGTAATAGACGTACATCACCTCTTGAGAATCCATAATTCAATGTGACACTGAGCACTATAACGTAACGCCTTAAAGTGATAATTATTTTGAGGTGAAAAGAAAAGGTAAAAGATACCCAACAATAACTAGATTTCCAAGTCTTTGTTTATGATAATAAGCTCGAACAAGAATCATGAAGAATCTTCATCCATCCATCCCCGATACCTTCAGATACTAAGTACACTCGCCCGTGATAATTCACATCAACCTCAAATAAATAATAGTGAATTAACTCCGTTGTCACATCTTCTGGTTAAAAGCTCAAATCTAGCCTCCTTTGACGTTTTAAGTGAACTATGATAATGGTTTTCATCCCGACCATGGTTAAATGCACATAACCCCGTAAAACTTAGAAATAACCAACCTGCCATGAAGACAATTCAAATAAACACCCAATTCATGAAGTACACCATTTTTTCCCTTCTTTGAAGCAGAAACCGTAGCACCAGCATCAGATAAGATTCCGAAATACACTTTCCTTTCTCCAGGATGGCTCCATCACTACGGGATTTTACAACTCTATGGTTTAAACTGAGAAATAGTTTCTTTCGCGGGATTTTACAAAACCAAGAATAAACCGTAAGATAGATCCAGAAATGCACTTTACAATTACCAGGATGTTTCCATTGTCACGGGATTTTACAAGTCTATAATTTAAACTGAGAAATAGATTCTTTCGCAGGATTTTACAAAATCAAGACAAAACCGTAAACAATGTCAGCTTGAATGTGTTATGACCACTTTGGTTTCAGTGAATATATGTTTTAGGGGAACATGCAGTGGTTCATCAACGGATCATTAACCAACATCAATAGTATCATCAACCATCCAGTAAACACATTGGTAAACACATCATTCACGCAATCTGTCAGGTATTGCAGTGACCACATGGAGAAGTAAACCCGATATATCAGACTCGAACATGACGTAAAATTCCCCAGATTTGTTACTTAAACTTGTACTAATCCTCGTGAACAAGAAACGGTGTACACAATGTACAAAACCTCTTGACATTCTCAACTGAGTGAGACACCGAAGTGATAGCTACATTGTGGGTTAAGTGAGAAAGAATCAGAAACGCAACTGAGTAGCCAAGTCTTTATCACCCTCTATAAACGCCCAAACAAGTCATCTTCGCGGAAAGGTAGAAAGAAAGAAGATAAAATAAGTAACAATGCCCGGAGAACCTCACGACAAATCCAAATAAGAAATACCAAATGCAATCAACCTCGTAGTCAGCCAAGTTTCAATAACATTTAAGGCTGTGACAAAATAATATCGGTTAAAATGTGTACACCAAAGTACCAATCATCAAACCACAATGATAAGATCGTTTATAAGCTCAGCTAGGGATCAATAACAAAGACTAATAACTTGCACAGCGGAATAAACTAATCAATTCTTTGTTATTGAACAAGGTTTTCATTCACTAACACTAACGAATCTTAGACGTTTATAGGAACACGTCTACTAACTAAACTAATAACCTAGGCGTTTACAAGACTATACGCCTAGGACACACACACACCTTTTAGTCGACTACATTATGGAAGACTTATATAAAAACCTACACCTATGTCCTTTTTATATACTAGAGGATTAGGGTTTACAAAATACTACAAAGGACTAATAAATAAAACTTCTTTTGCAAGCAAGTCCCTCCATCTTTTTGTAGGTTTCCTTCTTGTCATATTAAGTCCCTCTTGTTTCATTCTTTTTGTCTTTATCAACTCAAACTTATAATTCCCAACAATCTTCCCCTAGTTGATAATGACAAAACCATTCTTGAACGAACTTCCCTAGACGAAGTAGAGAAATTGAGATCAGGGATCTCACCATGAATGAAACAAGTATGTCTTCCTTTGTCTTCCCCTTAATCCATGCCGTGCCACTCAAACATCTCTTCCCCTTTTTGTTATTATCCAAATAGGGAACGTATACAAATAATGATCTTGACCACCACGAACCAATATCATACTTCCAATCTAAGACTTCCAATGCTTCAAATCGCCCACCATTACGCATCATAGGAAAAATGGATTCAAAACAGTAGAAAACTCCAACTAGCAGTAGTAATAATGATCAACAGTAGTAAAAATCAAACACTTCCCCTTGAGTGATGCATGTAGATGGTTAAACATTTAACAATAAGCTTCCCCTAAAATCCATATGTTAACCATCTTCTTGATTCTTCAAATCTATAGACTCCATGTAATGATCACTTGTGAAGAAAACCAAATATAACGAATTTGATGAAGAAGTAGAATTTCCCAAACTTGTGTCTTAAATCTTGTACTATCCACGGAACTCCATACTTATACGAATCACCAAATATAAGTAGACCGTAATCCCTTGACAAAAATCCTCAACTAGTATGAGACACTGAGCACTACAATGTAACTCCTTTAAGTGATAGCCAATGTGTGCATAGAGCATCATAAGAAAAATCACACATTGCTAGATTCATCAAGCTATATGATAAGAACACAAACCTGTGAAACTCAACTACAACATCAAATAAATGATATTCAACCTTCTTCGTAATCAATTAATCCATAAGAATCAAATACGAGCCTTTTTTAATCCTTTAAAAAATATAAACTTCCAATCTCCTCTTGTGTGTGTGAACCAATATCCATGTGTGTGTCGCCAAAAATCCATAACAATCGTCATGCTCGACTTCCCCTTAATTCCAAATCTCCTCGTAATAAACCATTATACTGCCAATCCAAATAAATTTCACCATGTAAAAACCTTGAGCAGTACTTTGAGAACAACAGTACTTTCAATAATCAGCAGTACTTTCAAATTCATGACCAATATTAACCAACGTACAAAAAAACAATAACTGATCCAAACTGTGTTCGAAGAATTCCCATGCATGTACTAATAATAATAATACTTTGATAGTAACTTGTGAAGTCAATTTAATATTCCTCATGTGAAACAGTAGTAATTACGCAAATGTGGACCACCAAAAATCACAAACTCGTGTGGACCAATCACAAGACACTTCCACCGTAACCTTCATATACCTCACCTCATCGAATTTAAACCCACATGTAGGTCCTCCATATACTTCCAATGCCACCTTCACAGAACACTAACCAGGTGTGCTCAAACACTAAAAACCACCAGGTGTAAACGCATTAATGATGACAAAGTGTACTCCTTATAATTTAACTGAAGTGTTCAATGATAGTTTCATAATAATAATAATCATGTACGTACCCTTAAGAAGCTTGTGTCAAACCTAGTCAATAACAAAAAAACATGCAACCAATTATAACCAGTACTTAAACTTTCATGACGACTAATAACTTTCATGACAACAAGAGTTTCATGACGAGTTCCAAAAATGTACCACTTTAAATAAACCTAACCGTCATATTACCAAATAATGCTCCTCTAAACCTTAATTCCCCTTCAGCTCGTACTGCTAACAATACCTAAAAACCGCTGTGTGTGTACCTATAACCAAGTGTGTGTGTTCTCCTCTAACCTTCAAATATAAAAAATTTCCTAATTTTTTCCGAGCATAAACTAAGAAT
>BPTQ01000006.1:65431271-65445228 GCA_019973895.1 Chrysanthemum seticuspe | reverse complement strand
AAGAGACAGGAATTGCCTTGATTTGAACAATCTCCCCAGTGTAGAGAAATTGTTTTCTTTAAACAGTTTTGCTTTGACGTCATCTTTAACTTTGTTCTTTGATCATTGTTCTTTGTGATGGCAGTGATAGTATGTTGTTGTTATCTGCATGAAGTCTGCCTCAGGTCTGCTTCGCTGCTCCAGTGTCTCCACGTCATTCTTCAACATGCTCACACGCTCTTTGACGTTGGATTTCAGTACTGATGAAGTTCTTTAAGTCTTTAACTTTGTAGATTCTTTGGTTTGACGAAGAATCATTCTGACTTTTGTGTTGCTTTTAGATAGAACTTCCATTAGTGATGATGTTGGTATGAGCATGTGAAGAATCTGCACGATCATTCCGCTCCAGAGCTTCCATAAGAAGAAAACATGAAAACGGTTAGTAATAAGCGGATTCCGGCACTTACAAGTTTGAACTTCGAGAGTGTTAACAGCATAGTGTGAAAACACAACTCTAATTCTCACAAAGGCCGTTCCTGAACTGGAGTCCCACAAGTGAGATAACACGATGTACCGAAGTACACCTACAGTTCAGATGAGTCGCTGAGGTACACCGAAGCATCACCTCATGACTGTAGACCGTTTGAGACACACTAAGCGTAATCCACAGGGAGTTACCGAAGTGACCTGCTGTCAGGGCTGTTTGATGTTGACCCTGGCAGGAGTTTCCATTTAATCACTGAGGATCACAGTTGTGAACCTCTCATAAATGTTCTCGACAGATTGCTAAGATCTGTGAAGGACTCGATAACGTACCACTGATGTTCTTATTGTTGAACATCAAGTGATGAAATGTCAAGTGTACCTAAGAGATATTTTGATGACTCTCGTGGCTCTAGACTCAATAGTGCGTTTTGGTTTTCCTGAGCAGAGACTAGGGAGAGGGTCTCCTTCTTCATTATCAGCAATGTCTAAGAGAAAGCCAATAGATTATGTAGGGTTCCCTGTGAGAATGAAACAAGCTTCTGTTGAGAGAAACTTGAGTGGCTAAGAAGGTTTAGTGCATGCGTCACTGGGTCCATGACGACTTTTAATCTTCAATACCGGCGTCACTAAGTGACAACCAGTAGCATATGAATTGAACCCGGTGTCTGCCCTAAGTTGAATAATTTGGAGGGCTATTTCTTTTCACCCTTTTCTTTGCATTTCTTTTTAATTCTTCAGCTCCTTCTTTCTCCGATTCTCATTTTCTCCTTTTTTATAATCGTACCTAAGGACTTCTAAGTACTAACTATTTGTGATGTCCTTGGGTAGATCCCTCCGGCTCTGGCGGATCATAGGACGGTTATTCCTAACCTTAGTCACCTTATAACTCCATGACTAACCTATGTTGCCATAAAACCAATTTTCAAGAAAATCTCTTACAACGGTTATGATTGTAAAACATTTTGTACCATTGTAAGAGTTTGATCTTTTGCAGAAATACTCCCCCTCCACATGTGCTTAAGAGTTTTTACGGAAATCTGCACAGTGAGGAAAGAGCGCGCACTTTATGAATTGATCAACTCAAGATAGACATTCCCCCGCGAGACACGATTACGTTGCATAGTTAAAGAGTTACATTGTCAGCTTTTAGGTGACAACTAGCTCTAATAACTACCTTGAAGGTGTAGGCAAACCTTGAAAGGTTGTCAAACCCGTCAGAGTTCATGTCTACTAAGAGTTTCTCGAATGGGTAAATTCTACTCGGACAAGTCCTTTGCGAGACACGTTTACATCACTAGCGAACTAGTTTGAAATTATTACCCGTCCCGGACAAGTCTTTTCGAGTTACTAACAGTTAAGTATCGTCAATTCGTTGGTTAAGTCTATAGCACAAAGATTCATTTGCATTTACACAACATATTTCTTATCACATAATTTTCTCCCCCTCAAAAATGGCATATAAAATGTTATTTTTGAAAAGTTGAGAATAAATATGGCCATTTCGAGTGTTGCGGGAAGATGACCATTGTGAACAATTGGTGAACAAAGTTTTAATGCAAATACTCCCCCTCAACAAGTGATATAAACGGTTGAGGTTTTGAAAAATCATACGGGGAAGTACTTGTTCTTTTGAGTAAAACCTTGAAAAATGAAAGGTTTGATAGGTTTTACTCAAAAGTAAGAAGCTTTCGCTCTTTTTATAAGGATTGTGGCACTGAAGCATACCACAGGGTCCTTTCATTACAAGAACGGGTTTTACACTGAAATATGTGCACAAGCCATAGTCATAATTAAATCACACATCCAAAATATTATGAAATAGAAGCAGTTCAAGGGGTACCAGGAAGTCCATCAATGTTACCAGGAATGCGAACTGGGCGTTGATAGCCGGCGAGAGCAATCCTGGGATGACCGCCTACAAAGCTCTCCAGAGTTCTGAACTGGTCCCGTTGATACAACCTTTCATCAATCTTTCTGATGATCCTCCTCACATCCCGTCTTTCCTTGGAATTCCATCGCTTTTGTGACCCAATGCCTTCATGAATATCCTTCAACCTATAAGCCAATCCGTCCCTAACCTTTTTGAATGTGTGATCCCCAAACTTGTGAAGATCTTTACACGCCATCAAGCAGTTGCGATGTGTTTCACTAATGTAAACCACTCCGAATGGTTGGCTGATGAGTGTGTGTTGTGAAAGCTGGTTAATGTCGAGAAGATCTAGCTGAGGTGGAGTGAAGTTGACACGGGTCTGATATGATTCAACTGCAAGCTGGAGATCTTCTACACGTTCTTTGATGACTATGCTTCTGATGAAGATAAGCAAGGACTTGATGAATTCACGTTGTACTTCAGTTGAAAATTGTCTCATGCGACCTTGTACTTTGGCAAGGTACATGTCTTCAATGTCGTTGATAGACAAATTCTCAAAGTCCGCTTCAGAGAATGCATAATCCCTTTCGTCTTGCCTTTTGACCATGATATTCTTGAGGAAAGTGTAGTCCCATTTAGACGAAAGATCAACATGTTGAATGGCCACGATTGCTTTAGTACTGAACACTTCATGTTGAGACTTCTGAACCTGGCAGCTTCTGTAGTAGATTCTTTGGCATTCTGGCCAATGGTGAATCCCATACAGTGCATCACGGTCATACTCTGCCACATTTTTGGAGAACATGTGGTTAGCTCTTTCCTCGATGGCTATGCAGTTAGAGTATATGGCTGCCGGGAATGGAAGTGTCAGAGATGTAGCGTATTTCCTTGAACCATCGCCACCGTGTAGAAGAAATTCCAAGTCTTTGTTGAAGAAATATCGGAATGGAATCCTAGGCTGATTTGGTTGGCCAATTGTTGGTAGAGGTTTTGACCAGTCGGTGTAATATGGAGGGTTGTCCCGTTTGGTGAAGTCGATGTTTGCTTCTGGGTTGAGCCAATCCATGTTGTTAGACATGGCTCGTGCTATATTATCGAGGTGATACTCAACTTCAATAGCACTTTCTGAGCTGTCTTTGAGAAGTTGAAATGCTTCATTCTTGATTCGCTTCAACTCGGATTTCGTCATCTTCTTCACACGGAATTTTTCTTGCAGTAGTTTCGCATGCTCCAATGTACTACATTCTGGAACCTCTTGACCTTCAGCTGGGTAAGGAGTGGAATCAACAAGCTTCAAGAACCATTCAAATTCAGTATCATCCTCGTCTAGCCATGATAAGACGTCAGTCATAGGCGCCTTCTTCTTCATCTTCTTTGGCCTGGAGGAGGATTCTGGTTTCTTGGCTGTGTCAGGAGAGATGGGTTGTTGTTGGGGCTCAGAGACTTCTTCATCGTCACCACCCGTATACTCAAAATGATCACCGGTTTTCTGAGTATGGGGTGGTAACTCAGAATCTTGAGGTTTTTCAGTAGAAGAACGAGGAGGAGGCCTTTGTTGAGCTGTAGTCCATTGGGGTGGAGGTTGCATAGAAGATGATTCACCAGACTTCTTCGGGCGTTTGGGCTCGTTATCCTTATCCTGATCTTTGTCTTCGTCGTCTCTTGAACGTTTAGGCCTTACAGCTTCTTATCTGTATGCTGACCTGAGTTGGTATTCCAGCAATGCTTCAAACAATTTAGCTTCATGGGAGGCAAACGTTGCAGAGCATTTCGACATTTGAGCTACTAGCCGGTTCACCAATTCATCATCTGAGAAGATTGTGGGTTCAACTGGATTGATGTTCACATTCATTGGAGTTGATTTCATGGTTTGCTTGGCCAGATGTAGGAGATTCGGATAAAGTTGTCTGGTATACATCTCCTTTGTCAGTTTAGGAACGACGTCAAGAAGGAACTTGTGAGTGTATCCTTTGATCATCTCGTCCATTTTCCCTTGAAGATCATCTTTCATGAGCTTCTGGACATACTCCCTTTCAACTTGCATCTTGTCGTTCTCATCATGAAGATACTGAATCTGATCAGCGTAGAAATTCATCTTCTTGTAGAGCACGTCTTTCTTTCTGACCTGTTTGACAGCTTTATCGATTCGTGTCTTAGCTTGAGAAATCCAAGAGGCAGTTGGCTTCTTCACTGATCTGGATGTAGATCTTGTTGTTCTTTTTGATGGTGGTGGTGAGGAGTGAGAAGATGAGTCTGATGAAGATGAGATGTGAGGAGATTCAGGGTCCTTAGGAGGTTCAGACGTTTTCTCCTGAGACCGTACGGGACTGTCAAGAAGAAACTTTTCATAATCAACATCTTCATCATTTCCAGACTTAACTTCTTCATCAGCTTTATCTTTCTCAGACTTCTCAGTATCTGGTTCCTCAATGTCAAACTTAATAGACTCCTCCTGTTGCTTTTGTTGTTGCTCAAGAGTGGTGGCACCAGTTCCCTTATCGGGTTGATTAACCGCATCAGGATCTGGTGTAGGTTGAACTGCACCACTTGACCCTCCGGGGCCACCCATTTGATCTTTGGCAAATTCCTCCGCAACGTGTTGGAGTCTAACAAATTTGAACTTCCTCCTGTAATCAGTTTCCAGTGGCTCTTCTTCTGAGCTTTCCTCTTCATAAGGCACAAGTACTGGAGTCTTCCCTTTTCCTTGGATAGCTGGTGGACTGGGAGGTTTTGCTACTGAAGGAGGTGCTTCGGTTGCAGATTCAGAGTAGAAGACCTCTTCGTCTGATTGTATATCTTCAGAGCTTTCGTCCACTAGCTTTCTTTGTGGTTCAAGCTTTGGAATGGGAATAGGACTAGCTTCCTTAGAAGGAACAGTCCTTTTACGAGGAGGATTCCTCTTGGGGAACTTCCTCTGACTCTCAGTGCTTATAGCACTTCCTGCACTTCCTCTTCTGGTTTTTCCTGCAGGCGTACCAGAAGATTTTTCATCAAGAAAGCCAACTTTGTTCTCTTTCACAGCTACCATATATCTTTTATAAGAGTAGAGCTGTTTGAGTTCATCTGAGAGAAGGAGATCCGGCAACACAGCACCTTGTTTCTTGGTAGTTGACTCCTTAAATCTGACTGTTAGAGTGGGTTCGGACAATACGTCAAGATTGTCGGGGTCATTGATTCTCTTGGGGATATCAGGGTTATATCCAAGTGCTCTTTGGATCAACAGTTTATTATATCTGATATAAGGAATCTTTGAGCCAAGCTTTTTGAGGAATGTCATCATGTCATCCCATATCAGAGCTTCAATTTCGATGTGTTTCATGTTGATTAGAGCCCAAAAGATTTGCAGTTCCACGAGCTTGGGATGCTCATATCCACTGTCATGACCAGAAATAGATTTTGTGATGATGATATAGAGGGTTCTCCAAGGCTGAGGAATGTTTTTAAGATCCACGTGAGAATGCTTATTAACAACCCCTGAAGCTTCGTCATACCCAATATCGATCAAAAATTGCAGAACAGTCTCTTCAGTAGGTGCAGCAGAGAATTCAGTTGGTATGATGTCAGGAATGAGGAGAACAGCCCTTAAGTCTGCATGTGTGATGGTAACTTGTTTGTGATTGAGTGTCACTGTTACCGCACTTTGACCTTTGACCCTCTGCATTGTATTCCAGAATTGCTGTATGTAGATCTCCGGAACAGTGGCAGAGTGGGAGAGCATGTTCTGATAGGGATGGTTCTTCAGAATATCCACTGCAATGAGACAAGAAGATTCCGAGCAGGTGAGAGTTTCAAAGTCAACTCTGAGATTGTTCTTTCCAATCTTCATTGGATAGCCATGCGGGAAGATATCAGCAATGGTGAGAACATTTGGTACATCCACATTCATTTGAGCAGCCATGTCTTGATCTGAAATAACATTAGCCAAAAGAACCAACATATCGAAAGACATAATGTTAGTCAACAGAAGGTTTTATTGTCTAATTATTGAATGTGCAATGTCAATGATAGTTACGAGTCCAAAGTCACTTGTTTGTTCAATAGTCCAATGACGTCGTGATAAGTTTCGTGATTTAGTTAACTCTAAGTTTTAAAGTTTATGTTATCACTTATTTAACACAACATATTAAACGTTTAAGCTTATTAGTGACATTTTTGGTTTCGTGACGTTATGATTTATTTATTTACAAGTTTGCACGCGTAACAATTCATAATGAAGGTTTGATCAAGGCTTATGCGTAGAAATTGTAGCTTATGCGTAAACAGGATAAGTATACGCGTAGACGCAAGCTTATGCGTAGGATCCTTACTTACGCGTAAGAAATGTTACGCGTAGGAAAAAGGGACCTTATGCGTAAAGCTTACGCGTAGGCGTATATAAAACCTTACGCGTAAGGCTTACTCGTAAGAGTAGACCTTATGCGTAGAGGTCACTGTTTACGCATATCCTTCACAGGATACGCGTAGTCCCTTTGTAGAACCTTACGCGTAACAATTACGCGTAAGATTTCTCTTACGCATAACTTTCTACGCGTAAGGTGATCCTTATGCGTAGATTTTAAATAACCTTGATTATGAGTTTTACGAGTAGCAAGCCTGAAATAACATCATCATAACATCAATATTAACATTAACATTCATTATAAAACAGATCATGGCATGAAACTCATTAAACAGTTTACGCGTAGACCAAAACCCTAACGTTCATGAATTACGCATATGAAATTTAGCCATAGGATTTGCACCAAAGTTTTTCTGGTAAGTCTAGGAAGCCTATAGAGTTGTTTTATCCAAGTTTTAACATCAAACAAGTCATGAATCAAAAATACCCAAACCGTATGAACATAAACCCTAAATTTCAATTTCTTTACTTTTTATGTTTCTGGGCAAGTTCTGGGCTTTAATGTGATCAATTCAACTTTAAAACAACCTATTATAACAATCTTTATTACCAAAAATGTTCACATATGAAAACACCCAAACCCACGCATAAACCCTAATTTCCAAAATCCATCAATTCGTGTATCTGGGTGCATTTTGATGATAAAAATGATATCATTGATGTAATAGAAACGTTTTGACACTATCTTTTTAACCACAAACACACAATCTTAATCATGTGTTCATACGCATATGCGTAGAACACATAATCAAGCATATACACCATTTTGACCGTTGGATTGATGTAAAAATCAAAACCATTGTTTGAAAACATGTAAGAAGCATTAAACCACTTACAAAATTATGATCCAAAACACGGATTTGTTGAACGATTCTTAGGCGTAGGATGAGTTAGTTGTGTGTAATAAATGTGAAGTGAAAGTTAGGTGGAGTAGTTTTATAAAATTAACTTTAAGCTTTTGGCAGTTTTAGTCCCTCCACCTTTTCCATTTTCATCCAAAGCCATTTAACTTCCATTTTGGTTACCAAACGAAGAATATTTGGAAATAACTTTGACGACACTCCCCCTCGACTTAAGAAATAATGAAAGGTTATAAATTTTAGTCTGAGGAGTGTCAGAAACCAGAAATGTGACCACCATTATTAAAGAAAACAACCGGGATAAGGTAACATGCAAATACACGGTTATTTTGAAGCAGTTAAGTATTTATTTTCTCCCCCTCAACACTTGATCGAAAAAAATACTGAATTTTGAAAGATTTGAGTGTTGACGAAAGAAATGTACTTGCCATGTTTGAAGAAGTATAGATAGAAGAATATTTTTGTTGTTTTATCTGATTTTCTGTTTTTGTATTTTGTTTTTGAAAAATTATTTACAAAGGAGATTTTGGTGTTTGACTGGTTTTTAAGACTGTTTTAAGAGTTCATCCAATTCCTCTTGAGTCAAACACCGCATACCAATCCGGTGGACCAACTCTTTAAACCTAGCGGGAGGCAAGGCTTTGGTGAGTAGATCTGCCAATTGGTATTCTGTAACCACGAAGTATAATTCAACTGTACCCTGTTCCACGTGGTCCTTGATGAAATGATAACGAAGATCGATGTGCTTAGATTTTGAATGCTGAACTGAGTTGCATGAGATCGCAATAGCACTCCGATTGTCGCAGTACATCGGGATTCTGTCAAATACGTAACCATAGTCTTTGAGTTGTGTTCTCATCCAGATGACTTGAGCACAACACGCCGACATGGCTACATATTCTGCTTCGGTTGATGACAGTGATGTACAATCCTGCTTCTTCGATTGCCAGGACACCAGTTTATCACCAAGAAATTGTAGTGCTCCTGAAGTACTTTTTCGTGAATCTAAACATCCTGCGTGATCAGCATCTGAAAAAGCGATTAGTTCAAAACCAGAATCCTTCGGATACCAGATTCCCAAGTTAATGGTTCCCTTGATGTATCGGAGGATTCTTTTAGCCTCAGAGAGGTGGGTTTTAGTTGGTCGCGACTGATAACGAGAGCATAGATAAACGGCAAAGACAATATCAGGTCTGCTAGCTGTTAGATACATGAGAGACCCAATAATACTTCGGTATTTGGTAGGGTCTACTAATTTCCCATGTAAATCAGCGTCTAGCTTCTTGGTATGAGTCATTGGTGTGGCATAAGTGTCACAGGTTTTCATTCCAAATTTGTTTAACAATTCAAGGGCATATTTGGACTGACTCAAGAAAATACCACGGGGTGATTGATGAACTTGCAGTCCTAGAAAGAACGTAAGTTCACCCATCATGGACATTTCAAAATTTTTCTTCATTAGTTTTGCAAAAGCGATTGAGTACTTTTTATGTGTAGACCCAAAAATGATGTCATCCACGTAAATTTGAACAATTAAGATATGTGCCCCGTGATATTGTATAAAAAGAGTAGGGTCGACCGAACCTTTGGTGAAATTATTAGCAATGAGGAAAGATGATAGCTTATCGTACCATGCCCGAGGAGCTTGTTTGAGACCATAAAGAGCTTTGTTCAATTTGTAGACATGGTTCGGGAACTCGGGATCAACGAATCCTTCTGGTTGGCTGACATAAACCGTTTCTTTCAGTTGTCCGTTGAGAAACGCAGTTTTGACATCCATCTGAAAGACCGTCATATTCATATGAGCCGAGAACGCGAGAAATATCCGAACAACCTCAAGACGAGCAACCGGAGCAAAAGATTCTTCAAAGTCTATTCCCTCTTCCTGACGATAACCCTTAGCAACTAGACGTGACTTGTTTCGGATTACGTTCCCTTCAGCACCCAATTTGTTTTTCCAAATCCATTTGAGACCAATGACGTAGACCCTTGTTGGTCTTTCAACCAGTTCCCATACTTCAAGACGTTTGAATTGGTTGAGTTCTTCTTGCATGGATTCAATCCAGTTGTCTTTTGTCATTGCGTCTTTAATATTTTTAGGCTCAGATTGGCAGACAATGAGTGCATAAATGCAATGTTCACCATCTGTGTGAAGACGTTGTCTCGTAACGACTGGTTGATTCGGGTTGCCAATAATATTTGCCAGAGGATGGTCTTTTGTCCATCGATGTGTAGAGGGTTGATGTTGGTATACATTGTGCAGATTCTGAGGATTCAAATGGTTTGTTGATGATTCCGCGACATCAGGTGCAGCAGTGTCATTAGCAAACGGGTTAAAGAACGCATTTGGATCAAAATCTGCAGGTGGGGGTACTTCATTAAGAACATCATCAGCCGGTTCATCATTGTTGGAAGCGGTTTGTTCAACTGTTGTGGTGGAGTCAACTGGTGGTGCTTCTTCAACAGTTGTTGTTGTAGCAGGTGTATCAGGTATAAGAGTAGTATCAGGTTGAGCAGCGGAAATAGCGGATACACCTGGAGCACGTTCATCAATATCGTCACTGAACAGCGGAGCAAATAACCTTTCCATTTGTTGACGAGTGAGTTGGGGGCTTTGTACAGCTGATGATGGGGTTTGAGGGAAGTTTAAGCGGTTGTGACCGGGTTCCAAGCTGTTATACTTAGAAGCCATTTCCGTAAGTTCATCAAAATGAGCATGAATCGTTTCCATAACCTGCTTTGTACGATGTTCCAGATCCGGTAACCTTTAGAATTCTCACAATATGCAATAAAGACGCCAATCTCAGCTTTGGCTTTGAGCTTTCCAAAATCATCACGATCATTATTCGGATAGCATAGGGATCCAAATACATGAAAGTGCTTGAGATTCGGTTTATGGTTGTGGAGAAGCTCAAAAGGTGTTTTGTTGTGGCGTTTAGTAATCATAGAACGGTTTTGAGTATAGCATGCAGTAGATACAGCTTCTGCCCATAAGTAATCTGGAAGTTTAGCATTGATTAACATTGTTCTTGCAGCTTCCACTAACGTTCGGTTTCGTCTTTCAACAACTCCGTTTTGTTCTGGTGTACGTGCAATAGATGTCTGATGCTGAATTCCCACTTTCTCATAAAATTCACGAAGGGTTTGGTTAACAAATTCAGTTCCTTTGTCTATTTTGATTTGGCGGACGGTGTTCCGGAGCTGAACTTGAATTTTCGTGAGAAAGGTGATGATCATTTGTGGAGCTTGGTCTTTGCTTCGAAGAAAGTAGACCCAAGTCCATCGTGAATAGTCATCAACAATTACTAAGATGTAGCGTTTGCCATTGATCGTTTGCACGCGCATCGGGCCACACAAATCCATGTAAAGAAGATGAAGCACATGCTGAGAGCTGTGTTCCACCTTTGAAGGAAAATGAGAACGAGTGCTTTTCCCTTGTTCACAAGCTGAGCAAAGGTGATCTTTAGAATACCGGAATCGTGGGAGACCTTCAACTAGTTTGTGTCGAGCAAGATTGGTTATAGTTTGAAAGTTTAAATGTGAGAGACGACGGTGCCATAGCCAGGATTTTGTTGATGTTGCCTTTGAAAGTAAGCAGATGGGAGATGAAGCAACCATGTCTTGCATAGAGATAGTGTAAAGACTTGAGTTACGCGATCCAGACATAAGGTCATTTCCTTGTAGATCACGAATGAAACAAGATTTCTCCCTGAAAGCAACCTCCAAATCTCCATCACAGAACTGACCTACTGAAAACAGATTGTGACCGAGGCCTTCCACATAATAAACCCTGCTAATTTCGATGTTCCCATTGATATAGTCTCCGTAGCCCATGATAGCTGCGAAGTGATCATTCCCGAATCTGACAGTGCCAATGAACTTTGCAATAAATTTTGATAATAGTTTAAGATTGTCTGTCATGTGTCGGGAACATCCGCTATCAACAATCCAGAGAATGATTTGTATCACCTGCATTACACACAGACGACACAGATGGAATAGAAGTAGATGTGGAACCCGAAATGTTAGAGGGTTCCGGAGCAGTTAGAGTAGACATACTCACATCAATAACTTTAGGCATCCATTTAAATCCTAGTGTGTTATATATCCATTTCTGCCATCTCCAGCTAGTATTTGCTTTAGTCTTAGTGAATGCACTAGGTGGTACTACATTCTTAGGAGGTGAAACTGGAGCTACAGGGACAGCAAGGCGTTTCCTAGAATCTAAAGAGGGCGGTTTACCAAGCACAGACTTAGAAAGATTAGTGGGCCTAGAGGTATTCTGATTCTTAGGATTCCGTAAACGAGAGATGATAGCTTTAGCAACAAATTTGTCATGACAATCAGAATTCATACTTTTACGACAAATAACACAAGGTGCATCAGACTGAATATCAAAAGTACTTAAAGGTTTAGCATTTGTTACATCACTATTTCTATTACATTTGCAAGACGCAATATCTATAGTGGAAGCAACGTGAGTCTTATTCATAGTCCTAGGGTGTTCTTCTACTTTAGCATTCCTTATTGATCTTTTCTTAGGTCGCAACTTCCGATTCTTCGATGTAGTGCTCCTAGGCTGTGAAGTGCGGACGTTTGGAAAAGAGGCAACTATTCCTGTTTCAGTAGAAGGAAGCACGTTAGCAACTTGTGTTTTGGCAGAAGGCATTCTAGGTTCACGATTACTAAGTGTTACTGGTGCTATTCTCTTAATCACGGTAGGCGGAAGTTGTTCATACTTTCCTAACATTTCTCTTAACTTAAAGATAGTGTGAATCAAATCTTGATTTTCAGAACGAATGTTACAAGCAAAATGCATTACTTCTCTAGTGTGTGCAAGATAGTGATCAAGTTCGTTTGATGCTTCATGACGAGTCTTATTGAGTAAATCAAATATGACACCATATTCCTGTTTAACTTTTACAAGTTCTTGTTCATATTTTGAGATTTGACTTTTCAAAGCCACGTTTTGATCATCCAGTTGCTCAGATTTTGGATTTAATTGCAACTGGTGGATTTTGTTTTGCAAAGCAAGTTCACGATTTTGACAATCTTTTTGACACCATTAAAGACGACGTTTTGCATTTGAAAGCTCGTGTAAGAGACGTTCGTTTTCAACTTTTAAAGACTCGATCTGAAGCACATTATCAGTATTCTCAACAGTTACATCATTATCAACAGTATCAGCAGAGATATATGCATATGACAAAGAATTCAATAACACAACATTATGGATATCAGCACAGATAACATCATTCAAGAGTCGATCAACATCTTTTCTCAACATTTTCTTTTTACGTTTAGTATTAGAAATAGATGTTTATGTTTTCTCGAAAACGACCTTCATCAATCCAAGTTCCTTATGAAAGTCCCGTTCCCAAGACAATGCATAATTTTTCAAATTTTTAACATTTGGTAAAAGATTTTTCTGAAAAATGTCTCTTTGTTCTCGCGCCAGAGGAGATTGAAAATGTTGAACTTTGATTTCAGAATGATATTCTATCTCATGTTGTAAAGTTTTGAGGTCAGCCATGAAAATGTCAAAATATCTAAGAATTTTGCGATTTTCAGGTTTTGAGTTTACTTCACTGATGGAAGGTAAAGGACCATAAATTTGTGCATAATCTGGTTAGGGATTAACATTAGAAGACTCAGACGTTTTTATGATAACCCTTGGTGTGTTAGAAGAATCCGTTGGTGTGACGAAAGTGACCGGTTTTGAATAATTAAAAGGTTTGTTGTAAACAACAGTTTCTAATTTTGATCGACTCTCGTCTTCTGCATCGAGTTCCTCTTGACGATGATATTCAACAACACTCATAACAGAATTATCAATTTTATATTCTGCACTGGAAACTTCAGGATTTGGTTTGAATGCTTTGGTTGAAAGCTTAGGTTTGTAATCAGCAAGATTCAGTCCATATCCATTTGGATTGGGTTTTAAAGTAAACTTTTCAATAGCAGTTACTGACTCACCATGTTTGTAAACAACAGTTTTAAACTCTTTAAGTTTGTTTTGCAAGACGATAATTTCTTCAAGATGATCATCTATTCGTTTCGTTGAATGCTTTTTGTATGCAGAGAACTATTTTTGACAAGTTAACAACTCAGCCTTAGCTTTTTGATTTTCCAAGGTGAGAGCGTTAATTTGCTTTTTATGTTCATGTTTCAGTTGTTCTATTTCAGACACTAAAGCATTCTTCGAAGCGGCTAGATCACGCATCTGTCTCTCTAAATATTTTTTGTTTTGATGAGATTTAGCAAATGCGGCTTCAAAACCTTTTTCACGGTTTTCTTGAGTTTTGAAAAAGTTGGGTTGCTTTTGTAAACATTCAAAATCCTTGGTTAACAGTGCATTTTTAC
>BPTQ01000006.1:65390359-65431171 GCA_019973895.1 Chrysanthemum seticuspe | reverse complement strand
ACTAATCAATTCTTTGTTATTGAACAAGGTTTTCATTCACTAACACTAACGAATCTTAGACGTTTATAGGAACACGTCTACAAACTAAACTAATAACCTAGGCGTTTACAAGACTATACGCCTAGGACACACACACACCTTTTAGTCGACTACATTATGGAAGACTTATATAAAAACCTACACCTATGTCCTTTTTATATACTAGAGGATTAGGGTTTACAAAATACTACAAAGGACTAATAAATAAAACTTCTTTTGCAAGCAAGTCCCTCCATCTTTTTGTAGGTTTCCTTCTTGTCATATTAAGTCCCTCTTGTTTCATTCTTTTTGTCTTTATCAACTCAAACTTATAATTCCCAACACACAACGAATCTCATCATTATCAGACCAAAACTCACCAAATCTCATGATCATCAAGTATCTTTAACAACATGCATGATCAATGTACATTTTGTACGTCTCAAATCCTCACATCAAATTTCACATAAACGATCCAACGATTCAAAGTCCAATAATTACCAAAATTTAAATACCAATTAACCTTAATTCACATATTCGGTCCAACACACAAAAACATACCACATAACCAATTCAACCTCATGTTAATTTGAACCGCACATATCAACTTCAAGCCTATATTCGGGTTAATCATTGTCATACCACACACATACACAAATAATTAACCACTTGTATCACAATAATTTGTATCACTCAATTCCGGATCACAATATTTAATTATGTCCCTCATAAGTAAATTAACATTCGGCCCAAGTATTTTCATCAATCCATGGCCCGGTACAATGTACGCCTGATCTAAATCATCTCCACCTTAGATCACGTGTGAGACCAACAATATGCCCAAGTACAAATAATTATCCGGTCAGCCCATATTATTCCTGGTCCAGTTCACGTGAAACCCTAATCATATGGGTATTAAACTCATTTCCAAATACATTCATTGCCCTAATTTCTCTCACATACAAAACGCCTCCCCATTATCAAATACTCCTCCTCAAACCCTAAATATTCTCATCTCAAACCTGCGCCTACCTAAAAAAAAATTAGCAGATCCGCCCCCATTCAATAATCAACAAATCTTAAAACATAGAACTCATATGCTCCCAAGAACAACTTATATTGTTGATGTACAATATGATCTCGCTACAAGGATGGCTTTGAGGTAGGGTCTTTTGCTCGACAAAAAACCACAGCGATGGTTTCGGTTTAAACATGCTTCAAGGTAGGTTTTAATTTATCCCAACTTGTTTAAGAGATTTTCGGATCGATATATAGACAAGAGAATAACAATTAATGTTATTGTTCATGTCTTTTGAATCGTAAAGTACCACAAAAGTAAGAAAAAAATTGATGTAGATCATGTATCATTCTTTTTCATTCAATATTTCTTGAGCCATGATGTGCAAGAGTATTAATACGAAACGAAGTTGGCGTTAGATCAATTTTGTTTTAGTCTTTAACTAACGAAACAAAGAAATGATTTAACAAAGTTAAAATCTTTTCTTTAACTTCGAAAATTATCACAAAAAGAGTTAGATCAATGATGGTGAAAATTCGTGTATAATGACCTTGAGTCTAGACATATCTCGTATATCACACGAATCAGAACTGAGATCAATACCTTTTCTTGTTTATGGATCTGTGATGATGTTCTTTTGTGGTACGACCTTCAATATATGACGTGTCTTCAATAAGCACAAAGAACTGAGATCTTGTTATTGTAGAAGCATTGGATCTGTGATGGGTTTAGAGTATGAATAGAGATGAATCTGATGTTGAGTTATAGTTTGAATTAGTTGTCTTTCAATCTTGAGATATTGTTGAAACTGGTTGGTTTGGTTTTGAGGTCTTATGGTCAAAAAGCAGTCATCATCTTCTACTCCATTATGTCAAGTCGCTAACTTCGAGTCAAGTCGTAAACATTAAGTCAAGTCGCTAACTTTGAGTCAAGTTGCTAACAGAGTCAAGTTGCTACTTGTTAACTAACAAGTCACTACATAGTATTGTCAAGTAGCCACGACTTGTAAAGACAAGTCGCTACACAGATTACATACTCAACTCGCTACCCAGTGGTTTTTGTATAACAACTCGCTAGTAAGAAAACATGGACAAGTCGCTAGTAATATTCATTGAATCTGGACATATTGTCAAGTCTCTACACGAAGAACTTGACCAAGTCGCTATCAAGAACAACATAATTAGCAGTTTACAAAACCATTAATAACCCATTTATGACCCAGAAACAGCTTAAAACCAATTCAGTAAGACCTGTTTTGACCTCGAAAATTCTGACCATATGACCATTTATCATCACAGTTTTAGAAGACTGTAGTTTGGACAAAAAGCAGATTGGACTTTGACACAAAGAAGGAATACAATACAAACCTGTTACAAACTGTTTTGACTAAAATAATAAACGGAAAAGATTCCAACCAACAAACCAGTACACAAACACTGTTTTGACTAAAATAATAAACGGAAAAGATTCCAACCAACAAACTAGTACAAAAACAGTTTACAACATAATTCAAAAACCAACATAACCATGATACAAAACCACACAAATCAACACAACACAAGAACCTTGGCTCTGATACCAATTGTTAGGATCCTTTATTTATTGTGTTATGATGATTCGGGTGGTCTTGGATGATGGAAATACATGTTAGACATTTTAGAGAGAGAAAGTAGAGAGATGATGTTCTTGGTAGAGAGTTGGTTCAATAAAAATGAAAGGTTAGATTCCAAGCCACACCCCTTCCAAGGATGGAAGGGGTATTTATAGTTACAAGACTACACGACCTCCTGACGGCCTGTGGATCAGGTATACAGTGGGTAAAGACCCGTTCTTCCTCCACGGTGTTGCACTAAACTAAACTACGCTACAAACTAACTAATAAACTACTTAATAACGTAAATAACGACAAGTCTACGAGCTAACTTATGCTAGACTATAATTGGGGTGAACGACACTTTAACGTGGAATTTCCAATTCCTAACATATCAGCTCCTGACACTATACAAACCATGTGTCCATATCCAAATTCATAAATGTTGTACAAGCTAAAAGTCCAAAAGCTTCCTGAAGCAGCAAAACTTCAACATTCACATAGGTGGTTCCTCTTTATTCATGATCCTGCCAAGCACTTTTTCAAAGAAAATTAACCATTAAGAAGTAAAGACTTCATCCTCCTTTCAGCAGGTTCTGAGCACAACCTTGGGATGTAAATAAAACATGTGCTCCAGTCCACTGAATGTTCAGCTTTCCACATTGAACTCAGCTTCCAAGTTTCCTTAGGAGGGAGTTGGGTGTCCTAGCATTCAGTGACTAAGTTGAACTTAAACCCATCCCTTTAGCAGACTTTATAACCAAGTCTCTAGCTAATCCCTTCGTCAAGTGATCAGCTAAGTTCTGTTGAGATCTAACAAACTATATAGATACCACCCTATTCATGATAAGCTCACGAATCATGCTATGTCTGACACCTAAGTGTCTAGACTTACCATTGTACATTTGGCTATAAGCCTTAGCCAATGTAGCTGCACTCTCACAACGGATATAAATCGGTGCTATAGGTTTAGGCCATAATGGAATCTCAAGAAGCAAGTTTTTCAACCATTCAGCTTCTTTACCAGCAGCTGCTAAGGCCACAAATTCAGATTCCATCGTTGAACTGGTGATGCAAGTTTGCTTCTTGGATGCCCAAGAAATTGCACCTCCACCAAGTAGGAATACCCAGCCACTGGTAGACGAATTGTCTTCAGTGTTACTAATCCAACTTGCATCAGTGTATCCTTCCAACACTGATGGGTAACCAGTATATGAGAGATTATAATCCATAGTTCTCTTCAAATACTTCAGTACCCTCTGAACTGCTTGCCAGTGATGAGCACTAGGATTACTAGTATACCTGCTCAATTTTCCCACTGCAAAACCAATATCAGGTCTTGTACAAGTCATGGCATACATCAAGCATCCAATTACCCTAGAATACTCAAGTTGAGATACAACTTTGCCATTATTAGGCATCAGCTTCTCACAAGTATCCATAGGTATACTCACTGGAGTACAATCAAAGTAATTGAATTTCCTCAACACCTTCTCAATATAATGAGACTGAGAGATAGAAATTCTTTTACTTTCATGTTTAATCCTTATACCAAGGATAACATCAGCCTCCCCCATGTCCTTCATGGAGAACCTTGATGACAAAAATTCCTTTATCAGGTCAACCTGATTTTGGTCAGTGCCAAAGATCAACATGTCATCAACATATAGACAAATGATGACTCCTTTACCAGATTCATCAAATTTGCTATATACACATTTGTCAGCTTGGTTAAGAACATTACCACTAGACAAAACCATTTCATCAAATTTTTGATGCCATTGCTTAGGTGCCTGCTTAAGTCCATAAAGAGACTTAATCAGTTTACACACCTTGTTTTCATTGCCAGGCATGATGAAGCCCTGAGGTTGGTTCATATAAACCTCCTCATGCAATTCACCATTCAAAAAATCTGTTTTCACATCCATATGATGAATAATCAGATTGTGAATAGATGCCAAAGCAATCAGCAGTCTTATGGTACTGATACGAGCCACAGGGGCATAAGTATCAAAATAGTCTATCCCTGACTTTTGTTTAAAGCCCTGAATGACTAGTCTAGCCTTAAACTTTTCAATAGTTCCATCTACCTTCATTTTCCTTTTGAAAATCCATTTGCAACCCAAAGGTTTGCAACCAGGTGGTAGATCAACCAACACCCAAGTGTTGTTGCCCATGATGGAATCCATCTCATCATTGATTACTTCTTTCCATAAAGCAATATCCTGGGACTTCATTGCTTCTTCAAATGTCTTGGGATCATCCTCAACAATGAAGCAATAGGAGTATTGGTCTGAGACCTCATCCTTTGTTCCTTCAACTAAGTATAGTTGAAACTCATGTCCAAATGAATTTGGAGTCCTGACCCTTTTGCTCTTTCTAAGCATAGGTTCAGGTTGTTTAACCCCAACCTCATCAGGGACCACTGATGGTTCATCATCAGGGACCTCTGATACACCAGTGTTATGAGTTCCATTAGGAATCCTCATATTTGGTCTAGGGACTGATGAGAATCTATTCTCATCAAAGTTTGCATCCCTTGATTCAATTATGGAGTTAACTGAAACATATTCATTAGGTTCAATAACATAGAACCTAAAAGCCTTGGAATGCTCAACATATCCAACAAAGATGCAGTCAATGCCTCTTTCACCCAAAGTTTTCAATTTTGGATCAGGGAGTCTTACAACAGCCCTACAACCCCAAACCTTGAGATAGTTCAGGTTGGGTTTCCTTTTAGTCCAAAGTTCATAAGGGGTAACCTTGTTCCTTTTTTTGGGAACCCTATTTAATAAATAGCATGTTGTTAACATAGCTTCACCCCAGAACCCTTGACTCAGTCCTGAATAGGAAAACATGGAATTAACCATCTCCTTCAGCACCCTATTTTTCCTTTCAGAAATGCCATTTTGCTGAGGAGTATAAGTGGCAGTCGTTTCATGGATTATACCAACAGACTGAAAATATAGAGTATCCATGTACTCACCTCCCCTATCAGTCCTTAATCTTTTGATCAAAGACCCAAGTTGTAATTCAACTTCAGTTTTAAACACTTTGAATTTATCTAATGCTTCATCCTTGGTATGTAAAAGATAGACATAACAAAACCTAGAAGCATCATCAATAAATGTCACAAAGTACTTCTTATTCCCCAAAGATGGAGTGGCATGCAAATCACACAGGTCACTGTGTATAAGCTCCAAGAGCTTAGTCTCACGACTAACACCCTGAAAAGGTTTCTTGGTTATCTTGGTCAACATGCAAGTTTTACACTTTTCAGTGTCCATGTCAAATGATGGGATTAACCCATCCTTAGACATATCTTGCATTCTCTTATAATGTACATGGCCAAGTCTAGCATGCCAAAGGGTAGAGTCAGTCAGGTCAGAGGTGGTCACAAAGGCTGAATTTATACTATCAGTGGCAATAAATGCACTATTAGTGGCAATATCAAGCCTGAACATTTGATTACACAAATAACCAAAACCAATAGAAACACCACATTTAGACAAGACAAATTTATCAGATTCAATAACTTGTTTATATCCATGATTATTCAAAACACTAATTGAAACCACGTTTTTCCTTATATCAGGAACATGAATAACATCAAACAAAGTTACAACCTTTCCAGAACTAAATCTAAGATCTACACAACCACGACCATGCACCGAGGCTGTTGACTCATTTCCCATGTGAAGAATAGAACCATCATTCAGTGACTCATAAGTCTTGAACCAGCTTCTATCTTTACACACATGAACTGTTGCTATTGAAACAGACACAGACCTTGATAGATCTTGAGCTCGTGGATCGTTATATATGCCTATGTAATCACAAGCACAATAAAAGACAATCTCTACTACTAATGTTTATCAGCGGAATATAAACACAAGTAACAAATAACTAAGAACTTCTTGATCCTCTATGGATCTTTTTATTAACTAAAACTGAGTTTTTCCAATCGGTACATAAACCTTTCTAATGTGTTCCTTTTATAGATAAGGAACCCTAAACAATATCGCTAAACCGTTTTCCAAGAAACGTATAATCATAAAACTAAATAAGATATACACAATCACTTCCTAATAAAGCTCATGTATATCCACACTAAATAAACTAAACACGGAATAAACACTTCCGCAGAATCAAACTAATCACTATTATTCTTCAGCAGAATAAGTCTTCGGCAGAATCCACTTCACTTCAGTAGAAACACTTCGGCATTAATATCAGCATAATCAGACTTTCACATAATTCCCAACAATCCTCCCCTAAACTGGAATTTGACTTGTTAAGTTCCAGTTTCTTGATAGATCTTACAGCACCAGAGGATTGGACACGAACAACAGCAACATCAAAGAATCCAAAGAACATCTCTATGATGAAGAAACTCTTAAACACCATATCTTTGCAGCAACAAATGACAAAAAGTACATCAAAACAGATTAGTTTCATACTATTCTCATCACATCCAGGTGTGTTAACTCCTGTGAGAGGTGAATCATTGAAAATAAATGGATTTGATGTCTCTTTACCAATAGTCATCACTACTGGAGTAGCCATATGTTTCAGTTCGTAAACTATGGTACACTGATAACCATCTGATTTATGGGCAAACCAGCAACCATATAAACGGATTTGAAATGTCTTTACCTGTAGCCGTTTGCTCAGGACTAGTCAATGCTTAGAATTGGTGAATTGAGAACCAAATATGGAATGCCACTGCCTTTACCACATGCCATATACAAGTGGACTAGCCAATTCTTGGATTCCAAAAAGGAATAGATCATGGTGAATTGAAAACCATACAACACTCAGCAATAAAGCATAGGTGGTTGCATACCCTATGATTTTTAGCAAATCATTACAGCTATCAACAGATTTGATGTGTCTTTACCAAAGCTGTACCCTTTGGACTAGCTAACTCTTTGACATACCCAAAGTATATCAGGTGAGTCAATAACCAAAAATTATACAACAAACCTGCAAGAAAAGTTAGATAAAACCAAAAACATTTTTTTTTTTTTTTTTTTAAACTAATAAACAAAGAAAACAAAGATTACAAAATGTTACAATCAAGATGAACCTTTATGTGATAGAAGTTGATTCTTAATCAAACCAACACATTGAGTAGCATGAAGGTCATCATTTCCAACCGGATTAGGAGGCACTTACAACTTGTGTCTCAGCAATTTTTCCATAAAAGTATCAGATAAAGGATAAAGCCTATCTGATAGCATACACAAAATCATCCCACATGTAGTTTGAACTACCTGAACACAAGGCAGAGGATAAAATCTCCAACTCTCAATTTCCCATTTATGAGAATTCTTCCAAATAGAATACCCTTTACCATGTGGAGAATCAGAATCAAACATAACCTGAAGATCTCCCAACAGATATAAACCAGAACCAGTTGCTGAATGAAACTTATAATACTGAATAACATGTTCATACAGCATCTTCAAATCATGTCTATTCACCAAATGAAGAATATCCTTCAAGAAGTTAAACTCAATAACAGTTTTATCCAGCCTATAAACAGTGTTAAGCTTACCAGCTGTCCAATTAACCAAAACCACATGAGTACCTTCAGGAAAAGTTTCAATAGATCCAACCTCAATAAATGTAGATTCATCAGCATTAAGATCTAAAGGAGTATTCCTAGAAGCATGTTTCTTAGCCAATCTATCCGAACTTCTTATAACCAAACTCTGCTTTCCCATATCAGCAATGGTATCAGTATCAAGTTGTAGATCAGTTTCCTGAATCAGAGAATCACTTAACTCCACACTTGACAACATTTCAGAAGAAACCAAAGAAGTTTCAACAGAAACATCCATAGCAGAAGAAGTAATAACATTAGAAGATGTATCAGAAGGAACAACTGGAATTACCACCGAAGGCAAAACATCATCAAAACTATCCACAATTTCAACTGTTCTCTGTCTCTTGGCTGTAGGAACATCAGGCATTGAATCACTTTTTGCTAAATTAGAAGTAGAACCAGAAGAAGAGAATTTCATAACCATATGATACTGTCTAATCAAAGCATCATCAGATAAAGTCATGATTTGCTTCATTGTCATACCAGTAATTATACATAGCAGCATTCTTCACAACTCTCCTCATATGATTCCTCTTCTGAGCAACAGTCATAGGTTTATCTCTTTTTGCTTTATTTCTCTGTTCAATAAGAGCTCTTCTCTGTGCTGCAGATTCTTTCTTCCTTTGATTACCAAGTGCCACCATTTTATCCACAAAATCATCATCATTAAAAGAATCTCCTAAGATAAGTTTTGCTAGATCAGGATCAGAAGCACCTTGAGAAATATAACCATCCCATTGATCATCAGTAATCGTAGGAAAGAATGCATCAAGCTCTAACTTTCTTTCAGGAGACAAATCAGAAGCATACTGATCTTGAAGAAACTTAGCCACAACACGACTCTTCTGAATATTTTCATAATCAGCAAACATTCCAGCCTGAGCTTGATATTGTTCTTTAGTCACTTTACCTGACTTCAGCAAATCATCAATCACAGGATCCTGTTCTGTCTCAGAATATGTCTCAGCTGAACCAATCTCAGCAGAACCAATGTTAGCTTCAGAAGCAATCAAACCCACATCAGAGGAAATAGGTTGAGACAATTCCTCAACTGGTGTAGAGAAAACTTCAGGAGAAGCATTCAACTTATACATTCTCCCAGCAAGAAAAACCTCTTCATCATCTACTGAAGGTGAAATATTTGAATGTTCTGGTATAAATGAAGTTTGACCATCAGAAGTAACCTCTTTCACTAAACCATCAGTAGATGCATCCTTCATATTTAGCTCCTTTGATGTGTCAGCAGATACCTTATCCAAAGTTTGTCTTCTTCTTTTGCTAGTATAGAGAATAGGCTCCTTGCTAGTCTCCTTTCTTCGTGAAGATTTAGTAATAGGAGAAGAAACATCAGATGTAAGAGCCACATCAGCCAATATATCAAGAGATTCATTAAGATTCTCTTCAGCCTCCTCCTCAGAAGAAACCACACATCTCTTTTTATCCTTCTGACTTAGCAATTTCTCCAAGTGTTCAACTTTAGCCTCCAATTCCACAATCTTCTGACCAAGAACAGACTTAGTTTCTGTAAGTTCTATCTTAAGACCAGTCACCTCACCTGTAAGCTTGTTCACCAGATCATATAATGAGGTAAGTGAAATAGGATCCTCAGAATGTGATTGCTCAGTCAAAATTGGAACTTCATTAGACTGTTCAGGAGCAACATCAACCTGATCAACATTAGAACATCCTTCACCAAATGGAGTCCTAACAGGACTTGGTGTAGGCAATCTGTCAGTATCAACCTGAACTTCATCAATTTGATCCTGAACTTCATCAATAGGAACTTGGATAAATGCTGGACTAGAACATGGTCTTGGTGAAGGTATAGATGCTTCAGCAACAACAGAAGGACCCTCATCACCATCTACTGAAAGATTTCCATCAGTAGGAATGGAAGAAGGTAAAACTACATTAAGCTCATTATCAGTCACATTCTCCTGAGGTAACATGGCAGCTAACAAAGGAAAATGTGTCCCTTCAAATTTGGTCCTCATTGTAGCAAATAACTTAGGAGTCAGAACACTTATGGGATGAAAAGCCTGGGTTTGTGTAGAAACATTCAATATCATCTGTAAGAACCTAGGGTACATCAAAAACTTACCCTTTTTCCTAGTTATGTTTTCTACCATATTATCAAAGATATACTTAGAGAAATTATAAGTCAAACCCTTAGATAAGCAAACAATACCGCATCCCATTTGTGTTGAAAACTGATCCCATCCTCCAGACTTATTGCTCAAACACTGTAGTAACGTATGTACCAAGAACCTCCACATAGGACAAAGCTTGTTTTTCAACCACATATCTGTCCTCGAACTTTGATATCCAATCGCTCTAAGTCCTTCAAGTACCATCGTAGAATCAGAATGATAAACACCATTCTCATCATCCAAGCGAAGTTGTCTTCTGATCAGTTCCTCTGTCACCACATATACTTGGCCATCAACACTTGCAACTATCTCAGTATCACCTCTCTTTTCTGCCGACGCCCAAAATTGAGTAATCAAAGTTTCATATATAGCATCAGGAGAATGTGTCAATGCATATACAATCTTTGATCTTAGTAAGAAAGAAATCATCGGCCTATAAAGTTCATCTCCTCGAGCAGATCCAAGAAAAGCAACCTTATTATGATCATGTTTGAATTGAAGCGCCATGAGAGTTTTTGAAGATTAGGGTTAGGATTTTGCACAAAAGGAAATGTTTTTAATGAGAGTAATAATCGAATTACTTATTATGGAGCGAAACTATGCCGTAGAGAATAAATAGAAATTTCCCAAATTTGGTCAAAGGTTGACCAAGGATGACGTGGACTTCTACTTTTACTCGGATTCACTTATAACTTCGGTAGAAATGAGAACTATTCTGCTGAAGTAGAACAATCAGCAGAAACAGAAGACTTACTCTCGAAGCTTCAGTAAATATCTTTTAACTGTTTCACCCACACGCATTAATTCTCTTACCACTTGAACCCGGCTATAAAACAATCCCAATGCACATAGACTTTTTCATCAAAAATCCCCAAATAATATTTCAAACCCTAAATCCTTCAATCCTTCAAAATTAAACAAAATAACCATGAGTACCAAACCTGAGATCATAGATCTCACAACAACATCCTCATCATCATCCTCATCATCTAGTGAAGATACCAATTCATGGTTTCACTCTTTTCCAAAACCATATCCACTACCAAAGAAGTCACCTTTTCTCTCCTCATCAGAAGATGAAAGTGTTGAGAAACCAAGTGTATCTGCTGAAGATTCTGATGAATCCTATAATGAGGGAACATCTTACTCCCAACCCTCAGCACCTAGGCCTCAACGAAGGCCACGAGCCAAAAATCCCCCACTTCCTAAGGGAAGAAAGGTGGTGCTTGGTCTTTCTGCATCATGTTTTGGTGCATCATCACATATCGTATCGAGGAACGGAAAAAGGAAAATGATGTAAGTTGATGTATGATTGAAAGAGTAGATGATGCATAAATGAAAATCTTTCCTTCTCATCTCTCTACCACAATCAGCTTCAGCTTCTTCGTTTTCATCAATCCATCCTCTCCATTTTGATCCTTAGCATCTGTTAGGGTTGGTTATGCTTATCACACCAGCATATCCATCATATAGTGCCAAAAGATGTGAGCGATCGTGCATATCCAACAGCTATTAGTGTGAAAGATGTGAGCAGCCATACTCATCGTGCTCATCTTTAGATGTTGGAATAGATGATATGTAATAGATTAGGACTATTAGATCATGTAGATGCTTTTGATGTTGCTAGTACTCTGTAATCTGTAAGCTGTAAACTGTATCTTGAATGAATGAATGATCTATTTGCTTCTGTACTTCTTTTGATTGAATCATATAACTTCAGTACTTCAACTTCAGAGGAAACAAATAACACACTTCAGCACAATCAATTCAGTGGAAACCAGCTTAAACTTTCTTAACCATAACTCAACAAATCAGAGACAACCATTCTGCAAAACAAACACAGATTCATACACAAACCAACAAAGAAACACACTAAAATTACATTAGCAGGTTAGAGTTAGTTAAAATCTATCAAATATACAAAATTACATAGCAAAATGCAAAGTTATACACAAATCCTCCCCTGAGGCATATGCCTCCCCTGAGGCCTATGCCTCCCCTTAAACTTTGCAGTTAAGGGTTAAGCATGCAAATATGGACCACAAGGTGTTGAAACCTTGGTCCTTCAAAAGCCTTTGTTAACAGATCTGCCACATTATCATCAGTATGAATTTTGACCACATTTATCAAATTTTTATCATATGCATCTCTTATAAAGTGGTGCCTGATTTCAATATGTTTTGTTCGACTGTGAAAAACTGGATTTTTAACAATGCATATGGTACTTTGATTATCAATAAAAATTGTTGTGTTCATGAAATTATACCCATAATCCAACAACTGATTTTGAATCCAAAGAACCTGTCCACAGCAATTAGCAGCAGCCACATACTCTGCTTCAGTAGATGAGGTAGCCACAATAGTTTGTTTCTTGCATTGCCAAGAAATCAATCTCTTTCCAAGGAATTGGCAACCTCCAGTGGTGGACCTCCTATCCAGATTAGCACCAGCATAGTCACTATCACTATAAGCTTCCAACTTAAAAGGAGACTCTTTTGGGTACCAAAGACCTAGAAAAGGTTGGCCTTTAAGGTACTTAAAGATCTTCTTAACAGCATTGAGATGGGAAGTCAGTGGAGTAACTTGATGTCGCGAACAAACACTCACAGCATAAGTAATATCAGGCCTGGAAGCTGTTAAATACATCAAAGACCCAATCATAGACCTGTACAAATGAACATTCACAGGTGGATCAGCTTCATTATTGGTCTTTGACTTTGGAGCTTCATAAGGTGTAGTAGCAGTCCTTACACCCTCCATACCAAAATTCTTCAAGATGTCCCTCACATATTTGTCCTGACTGATAAAGATACCATCAGGTTTCTGCTGAACTTGAAGACCCAAAAAGAAAGTCATCTCTCCCATTGCACTCATCTGAAACTCTCCCTTCATAAGCTCCTCAAACTCCCTGCACCAAGCTTCCTTTGTGGATCCAAAGATAATGTCATCCACATACACTTGCACAAGAATAATGTCAGTGGAATTCTTCTTTAGGAAAAGAGTCTTATCAATTGCACCTCTTCTGTAACCATGTTTCAGCAGAAATGTAGAGAGCCTAGCATACCAGGCTCTGGGTGCCTGATGTAGTCCATAGAGAGCTTTGACCACCTTATAAACATGATTCGGATGATCTGGATCTTCAAATCCTTTAGGTTGAGTGACATACACCTCCTCTTCAATTTCACCATACAAGAAGGCTCCTTTAACATCCATTTGATAGACCATAAAGCCCATATAGGATGCATAAGCTAAGAAAATCCGTATAGCCTCAACTCTTGCCACTGGTGCAAATACTTCATCATAATCTATTCCCTCCTCTTGTCTATAACCCTGTGCAACTAACCTGGCTTTGTTTTTAATGACAACACCTCTAGCATCTCTCTTATTCTTCAGAATCCATTTTGTCCCAATAGCATACTTACCATCAGGTAGTGGTACCAATATCCAAACCTGCTGATTTTGAAATTGTTGCATCTCATCCTGCATTGCTTCAAGCCAACTTGAGTCTTCAAGAGCCTGAGTAACACTAGTTGGTTCCACTTGTGAGAGAAAACAAGCAAACAGACAATGTTGATAGTCTGTGTGATTGTCTCTCTGCTGATGTGAGACATAAGAGACAAAAGCCACCTGTCCATATTTAGAACGCGCCACAGTACCTCTTGTTCTAACAGGTGCATTAGGATCACCAATAATATTAGACTGTGGATGAACATTGTTGATCCTTGTAGTAGTGGTGGTGTTGACATCAATGGAAGAATCAAGATTAGTCACAGTAGGTTCAAAGTCAGTATCATAGGAAGGTGTGTTGAAGATGCCTGCTTTAGGTTGATGATGACCAAGATCTGAAGGTTTTGGAAACCTTGTATAAGGTTCACCAAGATCTGTTGACACTTTAGTAGAACTAGGAGTAGTGTCACCATGTCTTTCAGCCGAATTGGAGAGGTGAGGAGAAACAGAACTACCTTCAGCAGAATTGAAGTTTCTGCCGAGTGAATCATTTGAACCTGCTTCAACATTCCTCTCAGCATCTAAAGTGGCTGCATACTCTTGTTTCTTCAGTCTTGCAAGGTCTTCAGCATAATAGAATTCATCTTCACCCACATCAGTATAATTATTAGAAGTGTCACCTACAAAATTGTTAGGAGAGAAGGAAGGCACTACAATGGGTTGTTCATCATCAGACCCACTGTCAGAATGAGCATCCAAAGTGTCTGTATTAGTAGTTGGAGATGCTTCAGAATCTGCATTTTGATCAGCCTTATGTCTAGCATAACCCAAGTAATCAGTCAAGTAGTCAAGATCAAATGACCAAACATGACCCTGGCCTTGAACATTAGGCTTGTCTTCAAGATACCTCAGATTCAATGTCTCCTCAATCTTCTTTGCAGATACATTATAAACTCTGTATGCTTTACTATGAGCAGAATATCCCACAATGTAACCATCATCAGCTTTCTCATCAAATTTGCCCAAGGGATCACTGGTATTCAGAATTGTCACCTGACAGCCAAACGGTTTAAGGTAATGAATAACAGGAACTTTTCCAAAGAGAAGTTCATATGGTGTTTTAAGATGTGGTCTAGTAATGGACACTCTATTGAGTACATAACAAGCTGTACCAACAGCCTCAGTCCAAAACATGGTAGGAAGTTTAGAGTCTGCTAGCATTGATCTTGCAGCTTCTATTAAGGTTCTATTTTTTCTTTCTGCCACCCCATTTTGTTGAGGGGTTCTTGGAGTGCTATAGTCCCTTTTGATTCCCTTTAACCTGCAGAGTTCTATCAGAATGGCATTTTTGAACTCTGTACCATTATCACACCTAATTCCTTTCACCTTTTTGTTCAACTGATTCTCAATAAGGGTAATGAAGTCTTTCAATATTTCAGATGTTTCATCTTTGGTCCTTAGAAAGAATACCCAACAAAATTTACTAAATCCATCAGTGATCACCAGACAAAAATATTTATGATCAATGCTTCTCACTCTAGTTGGACCAAACAGATCCATATGAAGTAGCTGAAGAGGTTCAGAAATAATGGTTACTGCTGTAACAGGAACACCTTTGTAGGAGGCTCTGTGCTGCTTTCCTTTGTTGCATGCAACACAGTTATGATCATTGGTGAATAATTTGGCAGGAAGACCTTGAACTAGGCTCAGCTTAGAGAGCTGGTTGATGGTCTTGAAATTAACATGGGCCATTCTTCTGTGCCATTTAGTGGACTCATCCACAGATGCTTTAGCCACCAAACATGTTAAGTCACCTGCTGGTTTAACATTAGTTAAGTTGAATGTATAAAGATTATGACTTCGAGGAACCTTCAGTAGAATTGAAGTATCTTCTGGGAGTTTGAAGTCTTTAGACAGCACAAGACATTCATCCTCTGTGAAGAGTACTTTGTTCTTAGTGTCACATATTTGTGAGACTGAAAACAAATTGAAGTGTTGAAGTTCCTTGACATAATAAACATTCTCAAAGTCCAGCTGAGGTGTTTTGATGGTCCCTTTTCCTGTAATTCGTCCATCACTTCCTCCAAAGGTTACATTGCCTCCACCTTCAATAGGTATAAAGTTATGCATCATGTCCCTGTTTCCTGACATACTTCTAGAACAACCACTGTCAACAATTCCAACATGTTTATGCTTAAGGGGATGATCCTACAACAACAAAAATATACAAAGAATTAGTACACTATGGAGGCTCAAGTCATTGCTGACTTGAACCTGCCTTGTGGATCATATGAGTTGTGCCAAGTAGAAGTATAAGATCCACTATTGTTCTTGGGTTTCCAATGAAACTTAGGTCTCTGTTTATTCCAAGAACAACCTGCTGAGGTCTTGACAGCAGTATCCCAGTACCCTCTCCCATCAGTCATAGGGTTAACATATCTAGGCCAAAAACCATTTTTAAAATATTCACTGGTTGGTTGAACATATGGTTTTCCAAAAGATCTTCTCCAAGGAAAAGAAGTATTATAATTAGCAGCTTGTGGAACATAAGGTGGTATATTATTAACATTGGTCCACATTGGTCTAGATTTCCTAGAATCACCACACCTACTCATTCTTTGCTCATGATAATCACAATCCTTAATTAAATGAGATTTACTTCCACACACAAAACATTTCTTCTGAAGAGAAGATTTATTCAAACCAAAAGAAGTATTCTTACAAGCAGAAGTATTCAAACCAAAACCATGAAAAGAATTGTTTTTAACAGAATTATTATGCAAAGAATTAAAAAGCAAGTCTTCAGAGGCAACTGTCTTGGAAGGGCATTCCTTGGCAGCAACTCTGTCATGCTTATTGGTAGTCTTGGGTGCAGGCAGGGGTGAAGACTTGGGAAGGTCAGACTTGTCATTTGAATCACACTCTGTAGACCCTTGCTTGGAGGACTTGTCACTGTTAACACAAGAGACAAAGTCATTAGTAGAAGTATTAGGGTCTGGCAAGTCTTTTGACTTTTTGCCATACAGATGGTGTGATCCATCAAAGTCATTAATAGTGGAGAGGTCAATGGGCATGTGCTCACCTCTAATTGGTCCACGAACAGCATGTAGGTCACCTTCTTTCACAAAATGTGCTAGGCCTGCTGGTGTAGATCTACGTGTGTCATCCCTAGCTTCTAGGCCTACATATTTCTTAAAACCTAAAGCCACAGTAGAATTTGGAGCTTGACTGCTATAAATGAGACTAGCCAATTTACTACCATTCATCATCCACTCATTATTCCTAGCAATTTCCTCCTTAAGTTTTTCCTTAAGCTCTAGATTTTCTGACTCTACATCTGCTCTTAACTTCTCAGACCATTTTAACTCATTTGTAGCACATTCGAGATCTCTTTCTAAAACACCTATTTTCTCACCATAAGCTATTTCATTCTTTTGTAACCAAACCTTTTGTCTTTCTAGTGTTTTTAAAGCCTGTTTATAAGCTTCTACTTCCACATAGCATTCATTATATTTTGGTTCCATAATATCATAAGCTTGTTTCAGTTCATTATAACGCTCACTACAACCAAACAAACAGTTTTGTACCTGAGAGATGCCCATCAAGGCAATCTGATCATGCCTATCCTCTGAAGTACAGTCTGCAATCAACCCAACATTATCAGAACCATCATTATCAGACTCCTCATGTAGCTTCCAGTCCACATTGCTATCAAGAGTGACCAACGCAGTTGATCCCTTTGAAGTTCCTGCATCCTTCTGATACTGCTGATAAGTAGAGTATCGTACTTCATCACCAGCTTTCCTGTCTTTGCATTCTCTAGAAAAGTGACCTATCTGTTGGCATGTGAAGCATTTAACCTTCCTTTTATCAAACCTTGCTGGATCGCGTCCTTTGAATCCAAACCGTCTGCCAGCTTTACGTTCAAAGGTCTTGATATCCATGGAAAGCATGGCTACTTGCCATTTCAGCTTCATCTCTTCAAAATCAAGTGGGTCCACTTGATCAAAATCCTCATAAGCCAGTTCCTGCTGAGGATCATAATCAGCAAAGAAAGATCCAAGAACATCTTCCATAATTCCACTGGATCTAGGAAGAGAGCTTGATGAAGGAGCAGCATTAGATGATGATGGATATGAGCTTGGAAAATAGCTTGACTTTGGAGTAGTGGCTCCAACAAATGCAGTATGACTAGCAGTAGAAGATGATCGAAAAGGGCTTCTAACATCATGTTCAAGAGCTTTAAGTTTGTTGTACAGCTCATCAAAGGTCATCATGTCCAAACCACCTTTAGCTTTTAAAGCTATGCTCACATGTAGCCAGGATGGAGGTAAGGACCTCAGAAACTTAGAGTTACAGTCATCATTATCCGGCTTTGCCTGTAGCTGATTCAACTGACTTAAGATCTTGTGAAACTTATCATAGCCCTTGTGAATTCCTTCCTCTTCAGAGATCTGAAAGTCTTGAAACTGTTGTCTTAGCATCGACTTCTTCAGTCTTCTGGACTCCTCATTCCCACCGAACTTCGCCTTAATCGCTAACCAGATATCTTTGGCATCTTGCATGAAGTGAAAATCACTCAAGTGATCCTCAGGAATAGCCTGCAGAAGAATAGTTCTGACCTTTGTTTCTCTCTGAACTGCCAGTAACTCTTCAGCAGTTTTGGGAGGAACATTCATCATATTACCAGCAGCATCCGTGGTAGTCCTCTTCAAACTGTTCCCTTTCAAAATTACCTGCCATAGATTCCAATCAATGTTGGAGATCCAGTTTTGCATCTTCATAGCCCAAAGATCATATTCCTCCCTCTTAAGGTAAGGAAACTTAGCATTGCTATTAGACAGACTTAGTTGCTGCAGATGGGTGGAGTTTTGGTTGTTGGTGAGTTCAGTATCAGCATCTGAACCAGGCATGATTATTTGTTATGGTTGTATGGGTGTTTAGAAAAAGCTTGTCCTTAGTATCGTAGAGACTCTCACGAGGCTCTGATACCACTTGTTGAAACAGACACAGACCTTGATAGATCTTGAGCTCGTGGATCGTTATATATGCCTATGTAATCACAAGCACAATAAAAGACAATCTCTACTACTAATGTTTATCAGCGGAATATAAACACAAGTAACAAATAACTAAGAACTTCTTGATCCTCTATGGATCTTTTTATTAACTAAAACTGAGTTTTTCCAATCGGTACATAAACCTTTCTAATGTGTTCCTTTTATAGATAAGGAACCCTAAACAATATCGCTAAACCGTTTTCCAAGAAACGTATAATCATAAAACTAAATAAGATATACACAATCACTTCCTAATAAAGCTCATGTATATCCACACTAAATAAACTAAACACGGAATAAACACTTCCGCAGAATCAAACTAATCACTATTATTCTTCAGCAGAATAAGTCTTCGGCAGAATCCACTTCACTTCAGTAGAAACACTTCGGCATTAATATCAGCATAATCAGACTTTCACATAATTCCCAACTGTTGCACTAGAGTCAACCCACCACGCAACATCATCATCCTGTACATAATGAGATTCAGATACATATGTAACATAATAAATTTGAAAAGACTTATTAACCATATTCTGACCTTTCAGTGAGTTGGAAGAACCACCACTCCCTGAACCATTAGTGCCTGATCCATTGGTTTTACCACCAACTTTAACACCCTTGCAATCCTTTTTAATGTGACCAGTTTTGCCACATTTCCAACAAGTAGGTGTTGCCTTTTTGTTAGGATATGCCCTTGTGTTGTCATGATATTTGCGTTTGCCTTTGTTGTCATTGTACCTGGTGGAGTTGTTATGCTCCACCATATTGACAACAGATGCACCAGCAGCATTGCTACTCTTTGGCTTGTCATTATCCTGCACCTTGAGAGATTCCTCAATGCGCAGATGACTGCCCAACCCAACCAGAGTTAACTCCTCTTTCTTATGTTTCAAGGTATGCTTGAAATCTTTCCAAGAAGGAGGGAGTTTGTCAATGACACAAGAGACTGAAATAGACTCATCCATGTGCATATTATGTTGTGTAAACCTTCCAAGTATACCAAGAAGTTCATTGTATTGTTCCATAACTGGTCTTGAATCAGTCATTTTGTAATTGGTGAAATTACTAACAAGGAACTTCTTACTTGATGCATCCTCAGCCATATATTTGGCATCCAAGGAGTCCCACAGTTCTTTGGAAGATTCAATGTTCTGATAGATATCAAATAGAGAATCAGACATACCATTGAGAATTAGACCTCTGCATATGTAGTCATCATTCTCCCATTTGCTCCTCCTCCTGATCTGCTCAACAGTAGCATCATCCCCATCATCAGGAATAGGGGTGGTAAGCACATACACCACATTCATGCTTGAAAACAAGAGGTGCATTTTCTTCTGCCATCTCCTAAAGTCCACCCCTTCAAACTTATCAAGCTTGGCAAAGTTTGAAGCCATGTGTTTCATTGCAGCAGCAGCCATTGATTATCACAAAATAGTTTACTTTGATTGTTGGTGTGTAACTCCCAGAATAGGGTTAGATAATCAATGTCAGCAGAAACAAATACCAAGTCAGCAGAAACAAATACCACTAGGTGGTTACCGGATATCACTTGGAATCGTGTGATCACTTTCCAAAGTAAACTATTCGACCCTAATGCTTGGGTTACACGAATATCTACTTGGGATAAGACCAAATGTAGTTATAGAATTAGGCACAATTCAATAACCCTTTTGCTTATAAGTGTTAATCGTTTTATGTGTGTCCATCATGCATAATCAGATGTCCTATTTATAGGAGGTTACTCTGAGCTAGTCAAATGGAATTATGAGAATTAATCGGCCCATTAATCGCCTCATAATTATCCCCATTATAGCCCTTAGTGGTTACATGACCAATTAAACGTGGTCATTATGCAGTTGTAACTGCCACTTGAATAGGTCAAAGCCCGTTACAAGCAGTACTTTCATCAGTACTTTCGTAGCACTAGCAGTGGAAACACTGCTTCTGTGGAAATAATGCTTCAGTTGAAACACTGCCTACAGTGGAAACTGAGCACTACCAATACAAACCACTATTAGAGTCAGGGTGTCCATGGACCTTATGGGTGTACACTCCGTACCTCCTAACCCATTACAAGGTGTGAACTAATCCCACAAGTGCACTAAATTTTCCAACAGATGGGAGTATTGTTCTAATAGTGAAGATAATAACAAAGGTTGAAAAATCATGATTAGGTGGGATAACAATACTTTAAGAGTTTGGATCATTGCTAAGATGAAACAGTGCATGTTTTTATTAGTGGAAACAATAGATAGAAAAACCAGGTTTTACTACAATGTGGTTTATGCAAGTAATGCAGGTATGGAGAGAAGGAATTTATGGGATAATATGAGGAATCAAAGCATATAGTTAATGGGAATCCATGGGTAATATATGGGGATTTCATTGTTACACTGGATGTTAACGAACATTCAAATGGGAGCTCAGTTTCTTCTTGAGAGATGAAGGAATTTCAAGATTGTGTTACTGGAATTAAGATTGGGGACATCAATAGTTCAGGGTTTTTAACACCTGGACAAAAAGTCTCAAAAACCAAAACTATAGAACACTTAAAAAGCTCGATAAAATTTTAGTTAATGAAGAATTCATTAGTAAGTTTCCCGATTCACATGGGATATTCCTACCATATATCATTTCATATCAATTCTCCTGTAGTTGTGGCAATGAAGAATGGTGGTGTTTTAAAGAAAAAGTGGGCTTTCAGATTTTCTAATTTTGTGACTGGAAAGAAGGATTTTAAGCAGATTGTAAAGCAAGAACGGGGTAAAGAGGTAGAGGTGCACATCCGAACCGGTTAACCGAACCGCATCCGAAGACAAACCGAAAAACCCAACCGGTCCGGTTTTTATCCAAACCGTCGGTTAGGAACCGTTTTGGAATTTTGGAAAAACCACCGATTTGGAGACCAGTTTTTATTAACCGAATAACCAAACCGGTTAGGAACCGGTTTTTTTTGACTGGGCGGGTTTTTTTTTATTTTTTTGAATTTTAAACTTTTGAATTTCAAATTTTGAAAGAGGGGAGCGGGGGGGGGGGGGGGTGTGGGGGGGGGGGATATTATTAAATATGTTTCAAAAATTACCATTTTGGCATACAAATGTTAGTATAAATAGATGTGTTATGTATTTGGTTAATTACCACTTTCAAGCAATCAAAAAACACTCCAAAAAAATCAAAACCGAAAGTATTTCACTAAACACTAATGGAAAGTTCAAACACCAACAACACCACCAACACCGAAGCTGGTTCAACAAGTGCAGCGACGGTTTTGAAAGTTTTACCATGTGACCGTGTAAAAGATCCATGGGAACACTACAACTACGTCCTAATGTCGGACGGTATGAAAAAGGCTCAATGTAAATATTGCTTGAGTATATTGTCTGCCGGTTCCAACTCGACGTTGAGGGCTCACATCAAACAAAAGTATTGCAAGGCACTCAAATCGGTTCCGGAAGCCGGTCAATTGTCCATGGCTCGAGACAGGACTATTTTTGCATACGATCATGATTTACTCCGTCAAAAATTGGTCGGTTTGGTGATTCAACGTGGTTTACCGTTCAACCACTATAACCACGATGGGACGACGGAGGTGTACCAGAATTATATGTAACCGCAGTACCATCATGTAAGTCGTATGACTCTTAAACGCGATGCTATGAAAATGTGGAAAATGGCTAAGCAAGATTTAAAAAGTACTTTTTTAAATATGGATGCTTGTGTTAATTTAACAACCGATGTTTGGGCCGCTCCTCATAATTTGCCATTTTCGTACCTTTGTGTTACCGCACATTGGGTTGATCCCGAAAGTTGGCAAATGATGAAGCGAGTCGTAGCACTTGAAAACTTTCTGGTTCCTCACTCCGGAGAAGCTTTATACAAGTTGTTGAAAAAAGCTTTATACGAATGTTACCTTGAGTCAACCATCTCCTCTAATAGCAACGAATGTTCTCTCCCATATTCGTTTTTTTCACCCAACCCTAAAACATGATGTAGACTTATCACCTCCCACCCAACCCCATTTGTTGCTTATCATCAAATTCTGAACAAAGAAACCCAAATGGTAGTGCAAATGTGAGCTACTTTTCTGGGGCAAATGGTGGTGCACGCCAACTGTTTGTTGAAATGCCACCTATTGTTTTAGGTAAATTTTTCCTTTTTTCACGATTTCATCTCGAGGCGTGTTTCTTTTTATTCAGTTTTTTATGGCTTCTTCATCCTCGGATGGCCCATGGCCATGTCCATTTCATAATTTTCATTGTTGCCCAGATGGGGAAGTGGGGAATAAAGGGACTCCTCGGTTGATTTCTCATATCAAAAGATTGCATCTTTCCTTAGCCGAACGTAGAGATGTGTTGCGAGAGGCTTTATCTACGGATCATGGGTTGTACATGGCTATGGAGGAAACATTGAAGGTTTTTGGTCAATGGATGTGTGGGAAGTGTATGAAATTACATGCAATTAGTCGGGCATGTCATCACCCTGACGGCCTGATTCGGTTTACTGATAGAGTTAGTGGGCACATTATCGGGATTGTGAAACCTTCTATCATAGTGCCTAAGACCAATGATCATGAGCCGTTTGTATTGGATGTTGTACTCCTTGATCGGGTTTTCAAAGAACCTATCGTTACTGTCAAAAGCATTCCACATGGTTGTCGTATGGCTTTCTCACAGGCGTTGAAAACAACTCTATACGAAGTAGTCGCTCAACCGGGATCTATTGGAGCGTGGGTTAAGTTGTTACTTCTTCCTCATTGCACTTTTCAAGTGTTTAAACCCACAAATAGACAAGAAAGCAGATCTGGGAATCGGAAGGCCATGCGAAATCGTTCAATACTGAGCTCGCTAGCCACATGGGGGAAAGAGGATGGTGTTGCCATTTTAGTTAAAAATATACTAGATGGATCGGGTCCGGTGCCTCTTAACCAAAGAAGCGCTGATATCCAAAAGGAGAAAAATGCTGGTAACACCAACATCAGAGCGTGCCTTCGAAAGGTTGCTGATGGTCACTTTACAGCAGCGGTGAAGGTGTTATGCTCATCAGGGGTTGCTCCGCATAATGATGATACTGTGATGGCTTTGGAGGCTAAACATCCGCACAAACCACCTTCGTCTATGCCGAGCACTACTTATGCTGAGCCTGCCCTTGTTGTGGAGGTTGATAACGTCATTGGTTGTATTAAATCCTTCCCTAAAGGGACTTCTTATGGGAAGGACGGCTTGCGGTCCCAACACATTTTGGATGCTTTATGTGGTGATGGGTCTGCTGTTGCCATTGGTTTATTAGGTGCTATCACTGCAGTGGTTAATTTGTGGTTAGGGGGGAGATGTCCGTCGGCTCTTGCGGAGTTTGTTGCGTCTGCTCCTCTTACGCCGCTTTTGAAACCCGACAACGGGATCCGACCTATTGCAGTGGGTACTATATGGAGGCGGTTGGTTTCCAAGGTGGCTATGAAAGGTGTTGGCAAAGAAATGACCAAGTACCTTAATGATTTTCAGTTTGGGGTCGGTGTATCGAGTGGAGCAGAGGCTATATTACATAGCGTTAACAGGTTGTTAAGTGATCGTCACACTGACGGGTCTCTTACGATGCTTACAGTGGATTTTTCTAACGCTTTTAACTTGGTGGATATATCAGCTTTACTTCATGAAGTCAGGATGAGGTGCCCTTCTATTTCTTTATGGGTAGAATTTCTATATAGGCAACCAGCCATATTGTATCTTGGAGATAATCATATATGGTCCACCACTGGGGTTCAGCAAGGTGACCCGTTTGGACCGCTTCTTTTCGCTCTTGTGTTGCATCCCCTCGTGCACCAAATCAGAAACAATTGCAAGCTTCTTCTTCATGCGTGGTATCTTGATGATGGGACGGTCATTGGTGACACTGAGGAGGTGGCTCGGGCTCTGGACATCATTAGGGCGACGGGTCCAGCTTTGGGTCTTGAATTGAATATCAGGAAAACCGAGCTTTTTTGTCCTTCTTGTGATGGTAGGAAGCTTCGTAAGGGTTTATTCCCAAACAACATCGGTAGGCCATCGTTGGGGGTGAAGCTTCTTGGGGGGGGGGTAGTTAGTAGGGATGCTGGTTTTATTAGTGGGTTGGTAAAGAAGAGGGCTTCTAGTGTTATTGATATGATGCGTCTCTGTCCCCAGCTAGGAGACCCGCAGAGTGAGCTTCTCTTGCTTCGATCTTGCATGGGTATTGCTAAAATTTTTTTTGGCTTAAGGACGTGTCAACCCGTATATGTGGAGGAGGCTGCTCTGCTTTTTGACAAAGGATTGCGCGAGGCGATTGAGGATATGGTGGTTTGTGGAGGTCCCTTCTTTGGGGATCTCCAGTGGCGACTTGCTTCTTTACCTATTAGGTTTGGTGGTTTGGGGCTATATTCGGCGGTTGAGGCTTTATCTTATGCCTTTGTGGCCTCGAGGGCCCAATCTTGGGTGCTTTAGGACCACATCTTACGCAGCAGTGGTGTATGCGACATGGATTATGATTATGATTGTGCTTTGACTTGTCTTCGTGATATGATTCCAAGTTTTGACTTTGGCGGTTTCACTAAAAAGGACACCGCCCCCACTAAAGCCCAACACACATTGGCGAGTGCCCTTTTTAGCAAGATTCTCCAGGACATGGAAGTTCACTTCGAGATGAACATTAGACAAAAAGCTGTTTTTGAGTGTCTGCGTGCACAACATGCTTAAGAATTTCTCCTTGCCATTCCTATAGATGGTCTCGGTCAACATATGTCGCCGATCGAGTATCGCACTATCCTTAAATATCGCCTCATGATCCCAATTTTTCCGGTTGATGAAAGTTGTCCAGTTTGTCACAAAGCTTGTTTGGACTCATTCGGAGAGCATGCAGTTCATTGTAAGGAGCTTTCGGGGTTCAAATACCGACACGATTTGGTTAGGGATGTTCTTTTTGACATATTCAGGCAGGCTGGGATTTCAGTTAAGAAAGAAGCACCTGTGAATTTCTTGACTGACCCGATGGAAGGAAGATCGACACTTAGACCAGCTGACATTTTGGTCTTTGGATGGATAGGAGGGAAACATGCTTGTGTAGATCTAACGGGGGTTTCTCCACTTGTGGGATTGGGGAATCATGCTTTTACGGCAGGTCAGGCTGCTTTGAAAGCCGCTTCGTGCAAAGTAATCAAACACGAGAAAGCGTGCCTTGATAACCAACACGCGTTTATACCTTTTTCATTTGATACATTTGGCTTCCTTGCATCTGAGGCTGTGGAGCTGCTCAAAAGAGTCCAACGGGTTATGCATGGCAATGTTACGACCCCAAGGTCTCTGAATGTAGTTTTTAAAAGACTAAGTTTTGCTATTCAAAAAGGGCTAGCGGCGCAGCTTGTTGCCCGCTTGCCTGTCGTTTCAGTGTAATATTCTTTGATCTTTTATAGTTTTATAACCAGCAAAAAAAAAATTTAACTTGACAGAATTTTTTTTTCAATAACGTTGGATAATGCTAGTAATAACACAAATGCAATGGTTAGATTAAAAATGGAATACGATCCACCTTGTAATGGAGATTTTTTTCATAGTCGATGTGTTGCACACATCATTAACTTGGTCGTGCAAGCGGGATTAAAAGATCCGCATTTGAGTGAAGTGAGAGAAGGTTTTAAAAGAATGTTAGTCGATGTTTTTAAAAAGGGTAATAAAAGATATAATGCATACATTCGGTTGTATGAAAGTGCGGAGAAACCTTGGTTACAACCTTGTTGGGATGTTGAAACAAGATGGAACTCCACTTATCTTATGTTCATAAGTGGTTTAAAACAAAAGGTAACTTTGCAATATTTTCATGATGAGAAATTGTCGGGAAGGGGTAGGTGTGCTCCATTTGATGCCGATAATTGGGATACTACTGAAAAACTAACCCGGCTACTTGAAGTTTTTTACAACGCAATAAAAAAATTGTCGGGAGTTTATTATCCAACGGCTCATTTGGTACTCGAGCAACTATTCTTGATGTCTTCACAAATTTCCGCATTTGAATTTCATGGTGGTGTTTATACAAGCATGGTTTCCGGGATGAAAAAAAAGCTTTTGAAATATTTTGAAACTTTGCCATCGTTAATTACTTGTACGGCCGCATTAAATCCATGTTATAATATAAATGGGGTAGAGGCGCTTATAGACTCGATTGTGACTGATTTGGGTTGTTTCGCGTCAAACCCGAACTATGCTAATGATGCAAAAGAGTCCTTTGGCCATTCTTTTAAAAGTTTGTGGCAATATTATTTTGAAAAATATGGTAACCCACCTCCTACTATGACGGAAACTTCTTCATCATCATCAAGGGGTTTTAGAGGGAATCCGATACTTGCTTTGAATAAAAAGATAAGAGATAATCCTAACAAACGGTTACGAAATGATGGTTTAGCGAACAGTGAATATGAAAGATATATCACAACCGATTTTATCTCACATATTCCGGCTGAACAAGTTGAAAACTTTGATGTGTTGGCGTTTTGGAAAGCAAAGGAAACAATGTTTCCCGTTCTATCCCGAATGGCTCGTGATGTACTAAGTGTACAAGGTACTTCGGTAGCTTCTGAATCCGCTTTTTCAACAAGTGGAAGGGTTTTATCAAATCTGAGAAACAGACTCACACCGGCTTCTTTGGAGATGTGTATGGGTTTGAAAGATCACTTGGACGCAATGAAGCGAGTGCAAGATAAGACTGATCTTGAAAATGCCGCAGAATTCGAAGGGGAGGTCTACGTGGAAGACGCATAAGCAGGTGAAATCGAGATGCTTTCCGATGAAGAACTAAGATAAGATGCAGCTGCTCAAGAAGCTAAGGGATCCGATGACGACTATTAGGACTTTTATGCTTACGTATTATGTTTTAAGTTTATGTATTTCCTTTGATGTATTTCTTTTAAGTTTATGTATTTCCGACGTTATAAATAAAAGTTCAAGTTTATTCAGTGTAAGTTTGTTAAATGTTGAAAAACGAAAAAAAAAGAAAAAAAATTCCGGTTAACCGGTTAAAACCGGTTAAATATTTTAAAATTTTGAATTTTCGACTAGGCGGCAAAAAAATTTTCAAAATGAAACTGGTTAACCTGGTCCCAAACCGGTTACTAATTTTTAAAAATTCAAAATTTTGAAACCGGCGGCAATTTTTAAAAATTCAAAATTTTGATTTCACAACCGGTTAACTGGTTAAAAACCGGTTATGAACCGGTCCGAAACCGGTTAAAACCGGTCAAACCGGTCCGAAAATTAAAATTTTAAAATTTCAAAATTTGAATTTTTTTAGCGGGAAGGCGGGTAAACTTTCAAAATTTGATTTTGTTTATATTTACAAGTTTGCCATTGTAAGACTAGTATAAATAGATAAATTGTGTTTTTATTTCTTTGCAACTTTTATACAATTAAAATAAACTCTAAAAAATAAAAATCGAAAGCATTTCACATTTTTACTATGGCTGATGCTGCACCTGCACCACCTCCGCCACCCCCGCCACCGGTGATTGTTCGTTATTTACCGGTAAACCGTGTACCAAATGTTTGGGCTCACTACCACTACGTCGAAATGTCGGATGACATGCGAAAGGCTCAATGTAAGCATTGTTTATGTTTCTTCAAACCCACTTCCAATGCGGCGTTGAGGGCTCACACACAGAATTATTACCGCCATGCACCTGCAGTTGATGCCTGATTCGAGACCTCGAGTCGACGTTGAGTAGCTTATCAAGTTATCGATGTTTTATGTTTATGTTATTATGTGTTATGTTTTAAGTTTATGTGTAATGTGTGATGTATCATGTATTCTTTGTTCTATTAAATAAAAGTTCTAGTTTATTAATACACGAAACAAGAAAACGATTATAAACGACGACGGAAAACGAAAAAAAAAAAATACTAGAACCGGTCAAAACCGGTTAACCGGTCTAGACCGGTCCCAAACCGAGCCCAAAACGGTTGGGTTTCTCCATCCTCACTGCCGGTTCGGAACCGAACCGGTTAACCGGCCCGACCGGTTTTTTTGGGCGTTGACCCAAACCGGTTCGGTTTTGACCGACCGTCAAACCAAACCGGTTAACTGATTTATGCACCTCTATAAAGAGGTACAGGGTTATAATATGTACATGCTAGTGAGAAAGTTAAAAAATCTTAAGAGGCCTTTAAACAAGTTGAGCTGGGAAAAAGGGAATAATTTTGATAAGCTGGAAAAATGCAGAGCTGATCTTAAGAAGACCCAAATTAATATGGAACTGGATTCAAACAATGATTTGAAGAAGTTAGCTGTTTTGATGCTGCAAGATTATACTGAAGCAAGAAAAGAAGAAGAGAGTTTATTGCTACAAAAAGCAAAAGTGGAATGGATGAAAAAAGGTGATAGACATATAGCTTTTTTTCATAAGACTTTTAAGGAAAGGAAGTATAAGGGAAAGATCATGTCAATTTGTGATGAGTTGGGTAACATATATGAGAATGAAGGAGTTGCTAAATAGTTCTTAAAGCATTTTAAAGATTTGTTAGGGAAACAAGATATAGTGGAGCCTATGGAAGCTTATAGTGAGGTTTTTGAAACTAAACTATCAGTTGATGAAGCACAATATATGGTCAGAGATGTTAGTGACAAGGAAATAAAAGAAGCAATGTTTGGTATTGATGATGAGAAAACACGAGGACCAGATGGATTTACTGCTAAGTTTTTTTAAAGATGCATGGAATATTGTTAGTGGGGATGTCTATAAAGCTGTGAAAGAGTTCTTCACTTCTGGCAAGCTACTGCAAGAGGTAAATGCAACAATTATTTCACTTGTTCCTAGAATTAAAACATGCCATAAACTATCTTATTTTACGCCTATTGCATGTTGTAATATAATTTACAAATGCATTAGTAAGATTTTGAACAATAGAATGAAAGATGAAATCGGGAAAATAGTCAATGAAAACCAAAGTGCCTTTATAGCTTGTAGACAAATCACTGATAATATCCTTTTGTCCCAAGTATTACTCAGAGGATATAATAGGAAGAATTTAGGCAAGAAGTATACTTTTAAAATTTATCTACAAAAGGCATATGATACCATAAGCTAGGAGTTTCTTAATAATATGTTGAAGGGTTTTGGGTTCTATGAGAGATGGGTTAAATGGGTAATGACTTGTGTGACCACTGCCAAATTTACCATTAATGTTAATGGGGATAGAATATTATACTTTAATGGAGGAAGATGACTTAGGCAGGGAGACCTAATCTCACCATGTTTGTTTACTTTAGTAATGGAGATGCTTAATCAGATTATCAAGAAAAAAGATCAGTGATACACACACTTTAAGTACCATTTTGGGTGTAAGAAATTGAAAATAACACACATTTATTTTGCTGATGATTTATGATATTTTGCAATGGTGACTTAAGATCTATAAAGGTGATTAAGAGTTCTTTGGAAGATTTTTGTAGTATATCTGGGCTGAAGCCAAACATGCAAAAAAGTACAGTATTTTTGGAGGTATGATCTGTATGGAACAGGGTAATATACTTCAAATTATTCCTTTCTCTGTGGGTAGATTACCTGTTAAGTACTTAGGCGTGCCTTTGAGTACTAAGCATATTAGTGTATCTGAATGTAAGCCCCTGATTGAAAAGGTTAAACATAAAGTGAATGATCGGAAAAATAAGACTCCTTCATATGCTGGGAGTCTGCAATTAATTGCATCAGTTTTAGCCTCAATACAAATCTATTGGGCATCTATTTTATCATTCCAAAGACACTTATTAAAGAGATCAATAAGATGTTAAAAGTTTTACTATGGTGTCAAGGAGAGCTGATAAGAGGAAGAGCTAAAGTATCTTGGAATTGCATTTGCATACCAAAATATAAGGGTGGTTTAGGATTGAAGGATTTGCAGAGATGGAATGAGACACTATTATTAAAACAGTTGTGGAGCATAGCAGCTAAAAAAGATACTTTGTGGGTCAAATGGGTCAATACTGAAAAGTTGAAATGAAGGAATTTGTAGGATGTTCAAATTGGTCCTAATAGCAGTCCCTTATGGAAACCATTATTGAGTATGAGAAGTATGTTAAGGAATCATATGTGCTACAAAGTTGGTAATGGAAGAAACGTATCTGTATGGTATGATATATGGAGCTCAGCCGGACCATTGTGTAATATTGTTACTAAAATAGATATATATGATGTAAAGATGTCTGATGATTGTACACTTGCAGATGGCGTGGATAATGGGAATTGGAAATGGCCAATAGAGTGGTATATTAAGTATCCTATACTAAATAATGTTTAGGTTTCTAACCTTAAGGAAACAAATTTGGATGAGGCCAGATGGGTTAATAATCAAGGAAAGATGGTGGACTTCAGTATCAAGAATGTGTGGAATGATAAAAAATGATGATGGTCAGAAGGTGGAGTGGGAGTCTATGGTTTGGTATACATAATGTATACCCAAGAAAAGCTTTCAACCCAAGACAAAATACTGAAGTGAAACCCTATAGCTGTGTTTAAATGTGCATTGTGTGAAGAAAACAATGATTCTCATGATCATTTGTTTTTCAACTGCAAGTATTCAGTAGTGGTGTGGAAGAATGTATAGAAGTTTCTATATAAAGAGATCTCCCAAAACTAGAAAGAAGTTATCAAAGAAATGTCTAAGGTCAAGAATAGTAAGAACATTTGGTGTATCCTGGGGAAAATGGTATGTGCAACAACTATGTACTATGTGTGGCAGGAAAGAAATGCAAGACTTTTAACAACACTAAGTGAAGCACAAGTGTGCTGGTAAAAGAAATAAAGAATGCAATAAAATTGAAGCTAATGAGTCTATGTGTAAAGGAGACTAAAGCAGTACAAAGTGTAGAAGAAAGGTGGTATGTGAAAATGAAGAGGAACATGTAGAATGCAGTGAATGTATAGTATGTAGATTGTATTCCAACTTTAAGAATGCTATGATAGTGTAGTATAGCTTTTATGTAAATACATGGGCTTGTCTTTCACCTTTGAGGAAAAAAATATTGAATAAAGTGCAGTCAGTTGGGTTTAAAAAAACAAATTTTTTTTATGGGCCTATATTCATAGTTCAAAGGTCATTACTTATTAAATGTATGGTGACATGGCAACACTCACAATGGGATTGTATCATCTAAAGTAGCTATTATAAGTTTGCCACACAACCTCATTGTGGATGCTCTAAATACAAAAGTACACAACACACTCATTTCACCCCAAATATTCATATACAAAAACATACCAATCAATCAAACAATGGCACGCATGAAGCAAAAAACGCGTAAATCAACAGGAGGAAAGGCACCAAGGAAACAACTAGCAACAAAAGCTGCATGAAAATCAGCTCCAACAATAGGAGTTAAGAAGCCACACAGATTCATGCCTGGAACCGTTGCGTTACGAGAGATCCACAAGTACCGATTCTTTGCTTTTCATAGGGAAATTTCCATTTTAGAGGCTTATGAGAAAAATAGCTCAGGATTTTAAGAAGGATTTGAGTTTTCAGAGTTCTGAGGTTGCTGCATTGCAAGAGGCGAGTGAGGCATATTTGGTTGGACTTTTTGAGGATACTAATTTGTGTGCAATTTATGTGAAACGTGTTAGGATTATGCCTAAGGATATGCAGTTGGTTAGGAGGATCAGGGGTGAGAGAGCTTAGGAATTAATTAATGAATTTGGATCCTATGTTAATCTGCTTGTATTAATTGAAATGAAGTTGTCAAGTTTAAATATTTGATTATCTGTTTGATAAGTGTCGAATGTTTTTTTTGCTATTTGAAGTTTATAAAACTAATGATTGTGGGTGTGAAGTCCCAAACCTTGGATCAAGAACACTTAGCTTGAAAACGTGTTAGTTGCCTTGGATGGTTCCAAAACAACAATGGGAAACTTTGTTGTAGATACACACAAGTATGCGGAATCTACTTGAATGTACTTTAGAAGATTAAAGTAAACACAATTTAACACCAACAACTTTAATAATATTGAGTGATAATACGAGTACTCTCCTAGTACTAGGGTTTACAACCTTGAAGCTTTTCTTAAGACGGCTAGAGAATAGGTATTTGCTTAACCTAGCTAGGATCTCCTTTTATACACTAAGGAGATCCTTTACAGAGATAACTATGCATTAAGTATATCATATCTTCTATTGGAATAGAATATATGCTGTTACAAGCCATACACGACATTCCTAACATAGATCAGTACAAACTCTATCACTATTAGTACTAACATTTCCACTATCAGTACTAACTATACTACTATAAGTATTAACTCCCAAAAGCGAATTTCCCAACAATCCTCCCCTAAACTTATGATTGGGTTTCAGAATCACAAGTTTCTTCAGTCCTTGAGGATTCTTCCAAACTCACTTTCCTCTGCTAGGTCTTCCAGCTTGATCAAAGATCTTTATCAGCAACTCCTTAGCCATGTCAACTGCATTACCTATCCTTAGCCCAGCTGTCAGCATTTATAGAAGAGTTCCAAGTGCAAGTGGGTAAGTCCTTTCAACCAGCATGTAGATATCAGTCCCATAGCATGTGGTTACCAAGTGCAGTCCACAAGAATCAATCAGGGTCCAGCTAAGAGCTTCATCACCAGGTTGAAACTTCCATTGCTCTCCTGCTGGATCATGTTCAAATATATTTTGAAGCTCATAAAGTAACTCCAGATCTTTATCATTATCTGGATCTCTGTTCTTGAACCTTTCCTTGACTAACTCATATAGCTTGAGTAGATCCTCCCTGTCAATGAATGCAAATAAGTCTACTAAGTACAAATAGGCACTTATCCTTCCACCTGCCCTATGAATTCTCCAATGCCTCTTTCCATCTTCAGTGTAGATATCCCAGTTGATGATTGGGTATCTGGTATTGATGGGCTCTGAGTATAGTGCTTCATCTGGGGCTTTAATTAACATCATCTGATTGAGTTCCTCTTCAGTGAGTCCACCTTCATCTTTAGATGCTTTCAGTCTTTTGGGTGTAGTTGAGGAAGCTTCTTCTTCTGATGGTCTCTTGTAGCTTCCTATGGGGATTGGGCCTCTAACTGTATCATCTGGTTGCATAGGTCTGAAGTTGAGAATGCTTCTTTGAATTCGATCAGCAAGTCTTTGGAGAGTCTCCCAAGACAGTTGATTAAGTTGTTTCAATGTTCTTCTGTATTCACCTTGATACCTGATATACTTACAGAGATACATCTTTTGCTGACTTTTGTTTGGAGGTCTTGAGGCCTTTTCAATTTCCCTTTGACTTCTGAACTGGATCTGTCTTATAGCCAAGATCTCACTAAACAACTGAGTTGCTTCATTGATACTTGTACCCTGATCTTGTTGCAACTTCTATTGTACCTCCTGAGTAGCTTCCACTTTGGCTCTCATGTCATCCCATGTTTGCCAGTCTTCATCTAATTTAGCCATCTTTTTCTTTTCTTTCACTTCAGCCTCTTTTTGCAACTCTTGCTCATCCCATTCAGCTGCAAGCTTCCTTGCTGCTTCTTCATTGATCCTTTCAATCTCAGCTTTAGAAAGCTTTTTCTTCTTTACTACTACAAGCTTCCTTGCTGCTTCTTCATTCATCCTTTCAATCTCAGCTTTAGAAAGCTTTTTCTTCTTTGGTTCTTCTTCCAGGATGCCCTTGCCTTTATCTTTGGGATCTATCTTTGGAGCTGAGGAGGTTGGTGATGGTGGAGCACCTCCTTCTTTGATAGTGACTCCCTTTTCCTTAGGCTTGGTTACTGCTGACTTGGTTTTCTTTCTTAGATACAGAACATGAGGCTTCTTGTAAGTTGGAGAGATGGGGACTGATTTCTTCAAACTCTGAAGTCCCAAGACTGCATGTTTCTCTCTATCTTCTTCATAACCAGAGGCAGCAACTACTTGTGGAGTGGTAGTGATGATAGTGGCCTATGTTGTTGTTGCTTGTTGTAATTCAGCAGCTACTTTGATGATTTGACTTAGTACTTATTGCAGAACACCAGGAGTACTAACCATAGTACTAACTACAACACTAACAGTACTAACTGGGATAGTACTGATAGTGCATGTAGGAGTACTAAGCACTTCTTCTGCATGTTTGGTGATCTGTACATCTTCTTCTTTATCAAGAAAAGGACTTTGAAACTCTTGACCACCTTGCCACTGACCAAATTCTCTTCTACCTTGAATGTCAGAACTCCTCCCCTGTTTGGAAGAATCCTCTGTTGAAGTACTAGAAATTCTGAACTTGGTCTTTCTTTTAAAAGATGTGGTGACTGGAGATGCTTCTGCAGTTGGCTTGGAAAGAAGCTTGACTTGATGCTCTATCCTTTTCATCTTAAGGAGCATCCTTGTATGAACTTTTGCAGCAGCTTTCTTGTGTTCATCCAAAGCAATCTCCAGTGTATTAACTTTTCTGCATAAGAACCTGTACAAATCCGTTATTTCATGAAGTGATAAGCTACCCTCACCACTTCCAGCTGTGTTACCTGCTGAGAGAGGTGGGTCACTGGGCAATTGAGATACACTCCCAGGCCTAGCCTGAGCATATACACCCCTCTGTTAAGCCTTTGCCTGGGTCCACCCTGTGAGGAGTGCTCATTAGGTGTTGGCATGGATTGGGTCTTATTGATGTTACCACTATCCTCACCAGCTTCTAAGACTGGTTGAGTAGTGGCAGCCCTCACCATTCTATCCCCTCCATCACCTGAGATAGGCTCATCTGCTTCAATGATAGGAGGATAATGGGTCTGATCTGTCCCACTCTCCTGTCTGGATTGCCTACTTGTTGATGAAAGTGGTTGATTGGGAGAGTTTACAGGATCTGTGGGTGTGTGTTGGGAGCCACCTGTGCTTGATGGTCCTTCACCATCTACAGTAAGCATGTTAGCAAACAAAGGCACTACAACCCCATTATAGCCTACCACAACCCTTAACATATTTGAAAACACTTTGGCTGTGAGTAGTTTTGAAGGATAAATATTTCTGTGAGGCTGTAGGTTTTGTTTATGAAGATCCAAAAATATTTGTATAAACCTGGGATACATTAGAAACTTGGTTTTGCTGACTGCATTTTTAAGCATACCCTCAAAGATATAGTTTGAAAAAATAAACACCCTGCCAGTTGCAAGGCAGATCAAGGTTGTGGCTATATTTGTGGGAAAATCATCCCAGCCAGTCCTTTTGTGACTCAAGCAGTGTAAGAGGGTATGAATTAGAAACCTCCATTGTGGGGGAAACTGACTTTTGTGAAAATTAAAAGTGTCATCATGTCTATACCCCATCAATGAGTGTTGTTCAAAAATGTCAGTGCCTGGCAAAGTGCTAATACCTTCAGCATCCCTAAGATGAATATGTTCTCTTAGAGATGCTTTAGTAATAACGATTTGTGTGCCATCCACTGTACCAATTAACTGTTGTACCCCTTCCTCAGTTGTTGAGGCAATTGCAGTTTGCCAAAACTTCCTGACAGGGGTACATAAGATAGTAGGGTTTAAGAGTAAAGCAAACCTGATGCTGCTTCTGTTTAGAAAAACTACTATCTTGGTAAATTCATCATGACCTTCTGGCAATTCCATGCACGCCACCATGTTATGCTTGTCGACAAAATCAAGAGGAGCCATGAATGATAAGAATAATGGTTAGTAAGGTGGGATTTAATCGCAAAAGCCTTTAGTGAATTGTGGTGAAAGCAATTGGAAAGTTATGCAATATATAGAGATTTGTAGAATTTTAGTTGAACCGCCTTATAAATATTTATGGTAAAAAGTTAAGAGAAACCAATTAGTAAACCCTTTTATAAGGAAACAGACGGTAACAACTCTACTTGCAAAAGTAATCATTGCATAACAGACTTTTGGAATAAGTACTAACGGCTAGTTCATCAGTACTAACTATGCTTATCAATACTAACTTATAACCATCAGTATTAACTTTACCCATCAGTATTATCTCATAATTTGGAAATTATAATACTGAAACCCCAATTTAGAAGGGATTAAGTGTGGTGACAGACACTTAATCAAGGTCGGCCTTACATGGCCTCTGGTTTAATGGTTTCAGTGCATAGCACTGCCTGTGATGAATAATCCCATTAAAAGGGCCTTCCTAACAGGGTTTCCAGCTCGTGGCAGGTGTTGCCTCCAACACAAGTGTTGGATTTAAGTTTGCTCGCTGTTCTCTAAGCCAGATGCCCTTGGGCTAGTCACACTATCTGTAAACAGATAGAATGGCAAAGAGTGGGTTAGTGCAGAATGAATCTGACTAACTGAAACCATCAATTCATGTTCATTAATATCACAAGATGCCACATAATGCTTTGGCATCACACAGTCCATAGGTACAGCAAGTTCCATCATGTGGTGGCTTCAGAATGAGCATAAGAAAGAGAACCACATGTGTTGTAACATTGCGTCACCAAACCATATCCATACTGCTTGTGTTATGCCTGAAAAGTTAGTTCAAGACCAAGAAAATACAATCCAAGAAATTTACTTGCCTATCCGCATTAACATTACACAATCAGTATTAACCAGATAAAAATCAGTACTAATCACCAGTTCACAAAACTTTACAAAATGGAGAGAGGTAAGACATATTATGGATGAAGCATCCCAATACTTGTGACCAAGTACTGAAACCTTCCCAAATCAAAAACTTTTGTTAAAAGATCTGCAACATTAAATTCAGTATCAATTCTATCAACCTGAATGAGTTTCTTTTCATTACAGTCTCTTATAAAATGATGTCTTATCTCTATATGTTTAGTTTTAGAATGAAAAACTGGATTTTTTATAATGCATATAGTACTGTTGTTATCAATATAAATGACACTGCCCATGAAATTATACCCATAATCAAGCATCTGATTCTGAATCCAGAGAACTTGACCACAACAACTTGCATCAGCTACATACTCAGCCTCAGTTGTAGAGTTTGCCACAATGCTCTGCTTCTTGCACTGCCATGAAATCAACCTATCACCAAGAAACTGACATCCTCTTGTGGTTGACTTCCTATCAAGACTTGCCCCAGCATAATCACTGTCAGAGTAAGCTACCAGATCAAAAGGAGAGTCCTTAGGATACCAAAGGCCTAGTTGAGCATGGCCTTTCAGATATCTAAAGATTCTTTTAACTGCATGCAAGTGAGAAAGCTTTGGAGAGACTTGGAATCTTGCACATGCACATACTGCAAACATAATATCTGGTCTGGAGGTAGTCAAATACATCAATGAGCCAATCATTGATCTGTAGAGATGCTGATCAACTTCTTCACCATCAGCATCTGGAAGTAATGGCTTATTTTGCTCCATAGGAGTGCTTGCAATCTTTGTATTGTCATAGCCAAACTTCACCAAAATCTCCTTGACATATTTATCTTGGCTGATAAATATGTCATTGATCTGCCCCAAACCGTCAAGTTTTATCACTCAAGCCTGCCACTTGTGAATGGCCGACCGTAACAAACTTGAAACAGTTTAAGCACAAATGCAATGAAGATCAGGAGAGTATAGTGTTTCCCCAAGTCGTTAAGTCCCAACGAGCTGTGCGAGAATAGTCAAACGTAAAGTGAACGAGAGGATTTGAACGGGAAAGGATAGTGATTGATCTATACCTAAAGAGAAAGCCCATAAACTACAGGGGCTTAAATGCAAATTAAAGGAAATTAAAAAGATAAAAAATATTAAATAAACGCTATCACTATTTGTGACAACTCGTAATTTCAGGTCACATTTCAAAACATTATTCATGCTTCACTATTTCATCATTTATCGTAAACTAGGTTTACGAGTATCAAATTCGCGTAACCTTAATGGTTTAGCTGTGAATTCATGATCATATCATCGAGGACATTTCATATAGACTAAGTTTAGTCTACATTTCATTAACATCATTTTCATCATGTTAGTTCATTCATAACTTTGCATTTCACTTTAAACGCGTAAATTTCATATTAAATAAACGCTATCGCGTAAGTTATTATTTTGATCATTTAATCCGAGACTTCCAAAAATGATTCTGACATATTTTTATACTTATATTAAGTTTATAAAAATGATATTATGAGTTTACCCCGTGTTTTAAATTATTTTGTATATAAATCGTTAAATTTATATTATTACGACGTAATTCTTACAAACTACACGATAATTATTATTTCACTCAAATTATGCAAGAAATGTATTTTTACAATTTTTATGATCTCATTATACTTTACTTTGATCTATTAGAAATTACTTTTAGCTAAAACTACCCTAATTACTCAAATGTATATACAATCTTACAAGTTATTCTTACCTATACATTTTATTTACACATTTTACATTATATACATTATAAAAGAAAAAAAAATGTATTTGAGAGATACATCCCCCCCCCAAACCGGCCAAGTGGGGAGGGTATGCATTAAATGGGTTGGTGATTTTTTTTTCTTACTTATTGAATCTACACTCAATCTAACTCTCACACTTCATTCATTCATATCAATAATACAAGTCCAAGTCAAGCTTTTTCTCTCTTCTTCCTTTTCTCTCAAAACCGGCCAAGCAAGGGTGATTGAAGAAATCATCAAAGTTTTTCCATTATCAAGTTTTAACAATCTAGTTACACTCTTAATCAAGGTTTTGAAATAAAAACCTAGGGTGTTTAGGTTTAATCCTTGTCCTTATCACCTCATCAAGTAACTAGTAAGCATATCACTTTCATTTTACATCTTTCATTTTCATTTCATATCTATTTCATCATTTTTGAGCAAAGCATGCAAGACTTGTGGATATTTATACCATTTTTATCATTGTTTTAGAGTTATACATATTTAAGTCATCCTATAATTTATCCCTTGTTATATATTGGTCTTGATGATGTTTAGGAACCCATGACACCCTAAGAAGGTGTATGGTAGGATTAGAATAGCTTTGGAGTTGTTTTGAAGGGATTGGAATAGGTTTAGTACGAGAAAAACTCTTTTCGACAAGTATAAATAAGGGTCTGATCTTATTTTGTATTTTGGAAAATCCGACTGTAGACATAAAATTTTGGCCTTGATATTTAGAAAATATACTTTAAAACGAATCCGTGGCCACTTGAACGGATTAAAACAGAGCTATAACGAAGAAGTTATGAATTTTTCAAGTTTGACGACGAAATATATATATATATCCTGAAATTTCAGCAAACTGTTTTTGTATTGTACGAGTCAAAAACGAGTCTTAAGCTTTATAAATTATTTCGACTTATCAAAAATATATTAGTATACTTTAATACGAAGCTAAGGACGTATAATACGTAGAAAATGGATTTGTAGAACTTAAAATATACACGTTTTCACAACTTTGCCGTAACTTTATTAGTTAAGAAAAACTATATTATTTTTATTTGACAAGTGTTACGGTAAACAAAATGACCATATTGAAGGCTATTTTTTAACGATGACGTAGAACTTTTTATAAAGCGATGTCTTCTAGTAAAAGTAAGATTACCAAGCATATTTTCCAAAATGACCAACCGTTTGTATAGCGGAGTTGTAATGAATTAACTACGGTTGCTTAAACTTTGCCGAAATTCACTTTTAAACCACATTTGGACAAAATCACCCTACTTAACCTATATTTTTCTTTATGAACGAGACCTCTAGGATAAAAACTTAAATGCCAAAACTTCGAGATTTTGATACAAGCTTTCCAAAACCGTTGAGTTCGTTTCCTAACGTTCGACGTACACCATTTTACGACTAGCTTTTCGAGGCCATTTTAGTCACTTTCATGAAATTTCCAACGACATTATTTTACGATACAGCAACCTTTAAAGTACTTTCACTGATTTTACCGGAGCTTTTCGATCAGCATTTTACCACATGCAGCTTGCAATCCTTTGCTTGAGTTGCCAAAACCTTTCGAACATAGTTTTAGAGCTTCAAAACCGTAAATTC